>PKRV01000116.1:793059-935814 GCA_003709505.1 Hyphantria cunea
TATATGTATATATATCCTACATGTCTAAATCTGTACACATGTAATTTTTCCAACTGCTAATAAAAACTGATTTCTTTTTCGCCTCAGTTTCTTGTTCAACAAGAAGAGATAAGAAATTTTAAAGATTTTTTTTTAAATATTTATGCTGCCAAAATGACTCTGCCCTGCCTGATGGAAAGCATGAGTAGAATCTAAGAGTGGTGGTCACCATCCTCAATGCGAAAAAGAACAATGCAGCATGGTGACCCACACTATGGCGGCCTGGGGAGAAGGGGGATGGTGAGGGGGATAGGGGGCGTTGGATTGGGGTATGGGCCTCCGGTATCCTCACTCACTCGATGAAATACAGCGTAAGCGCTGTTTCACACCGGTTTTTCTGTGAGGCCGTGGTATCACTCCGGTCGAGCCGGCCCATTCATGCCGAAGCGTGGCTCTCCCACGGTTATTTATTTGACTGATGTCGGTAGTCCCACACACGCTCCCCCACACCCCTCCACCCCACGGAGCTAGCTCTTCTAAATATTCAGCCAGAGATTGTCCCAGACGTCTCAAATATTATCTCAATAGATTTACCAAGCCTCCCCCCCTTGTTTCACAGTGGACATGACCCCCCAAATCTGTACACATGTAATTTTTCCAACTACTAATAGAAACTGATTTCTTTTTTTCCTCAGTTTCTTGTTCAATAAGCAGAGATAAGAAATTTAAAGATTTATTTATTAGACCGATGTCGGTAGTCCTACACACGCCCCCCCACACCCCTCCACCCCACGGAGCTAGCTCTTCTAAATATTCAGCCAGAGATTGTCCCAGACGTCTCAAATATCATCTCAATAGATTTACCAATAAAAACCAAAGAATATCCATTTGTTTTTAACGTGTGCAATTAAATTCTGAATTGCGCAATAAAGTCTCATTTACTCAACTTAAATTGATTATTAGTGACCCCCCAAAATTTTAAGCTTTAAATATGAGGAAATGAAATCCAGAATCGGATATTGTAGTGATCGATTGCATTGATACCCTCCCTACTGTCATACGGTATCGTTTAGTTCAGATGAACTTATAATCCATTGGTTAGCAGTAGAAGTTAGTACAGTAAGTTGGATTCTTTTCAAAATTTCTTTTCTCCAACTTTTATCTTCAAGTAGAAAGGTCTCATGTTTGACCGTTTAAGTGGCCTAAGTATGTCCTTTGGGAATAAAGAATTGAGTATCTATGTGTTTTCTAAGAAAAAACAAATGTACATAATGGGTGATATACGTAACCCGTGGGAGTGTGCTCATGAATTAATGTATATTTTAGAAACTGATATATCTGCGTACCACCTACGTAGGTACAATATACTTTGGAATTAAAATGTCTGTAAAAACATGTTTAGATTATTAAGTTTATGCGGTAAGTGAATATCGATCGAAGTGGCGTACAAGTGCACTCAGAGATATGGGTGATGTGAAATTAAAAAAATACTATAAAGTGAAACACTGTTTATTATATTTGATAAATTATAATTAAGCAAGAACAACATTAGAATGTTCCTAGGGCAATAATATTAAAAAATAAAAAAAAATAACTTTTAGTACAAGACCAAATTGAAATCGGACAACACGGAAAGCACCAGCTTCCAAATAAAAAAAGAATCATCAAAATCGGTTCGAACACCCGAAAGTTCTGAGGCAATAAACAAAAAAAATATGCACTAATTGAGAACCACCTCCTTTTTTGAAGTCGGTTAGAAATAAATAAGGATTGTGCTGATAATAACTTAATGGATTTGATAATCTTTTCTTTTCTAAAGCGCATTAAGTATAGGGAAAACATTATCTTTATGAAAAATCGTAGCCCCTGCGCTAAAGACAAGAAGCTTAAACCAAATCTGTTACAAAAATAAACGTACTTTGCCGCGGGCTGAGTCTCAAAAAACAATTACTTCGTACTAAGCGCTCCACGCTTCTTTAAAATTTCGTTGAGGCCTCGCATAGGCTTACAGAACAATAGTTAATTTGTGGTTGCATTATGTCAGCAGCATATAATTTTAATAAGAAACAATACCGAATGTTGTTATCTTGTGGTTAGACCTTGATCAGTAATGTCACCTTGTTTATCATCCACGCCGAATACGTGCTTGTCTTCGAACGTTCTATGGTCATTGACCTATCAAACTAGATATGTATTATGTAGATGTAAATCTAAACTAATATTATAAAGCTAAAGAGTTTGGTTGTACGCGCTTATCATAGGAAGTACTGGTCCGATTTGAAACATTATTTCGTATTAGATCGCCCAGTTATCGTGGCAGGCTATTCTTTTGATTTTATAAATGCGAAAGGTTTTGATGATGTTTGGATGTTTGTTCCTCTTTCACGAAAAAACCACTAAACGGATCTAGATAAAACTTTACAGTAATGTAGGTATTCATTAGAATCACACCTAGGCTACAACTTTATGAGGATTTGTGTCATTTGGTCATGTTATAACGGTAAGTGTCAAATAAATAGGAAGAAATTTTATCGCTTGAGCACTAGCTTGACAATAATGTATTGTGACATTGTTCGTCTTAAATAGTTCTAAATGAAAGTACGCAACAGCTTATACCTCCTATGTGAAATAGTGTATATCATAAATAATAAGCCAAAAAACACAATTGAATTGGATACTTATTACTTTGCAAAATTTTAAAGTATTTATCAAACTCTTATCAAAATTTACATACTTTTTGTATTTTTTTTATCATTTTTTTAATATTTCAGACATCTAAAACACAACGCCATTTAGTCCCAAACTAAGCAGAGCTTGTATTATGGGTACTAGACAATTGGAACAGCGCGGCTTATATATTGTTTTAGTTCGTTCGATTCCGACTCACCGATGAACTCAAGTGATATAACGAAACGAGGAACCCTGTTTTGTTATACACCCCAAATACACACAAAAAAAATTGTTGTAGTTCCTAACTTACTACGTCATCCTTCCTTATTCTATTCTACTTCCTGGTAGATATTATTAATGTGAAAATTCGGTAGGATGTAACTGTTTGATGAGATGGATGTTTGTTACTCTTTCACGCAAAAATTACTGCACGGATTTTTAGACATCAGAATCATACATAGGATACTATTTAAAGCGATAAATCGACATACACGTCGTCGGAATCGCGCCCAAATAAATTAAATATAATTCTCTTTTTTGAAGTTGCTATGTTTGTAAGATTGTTTGACTGACGTTTTGACCACCTGTTGCGTTCCTACGAAGTGTAGGTTGGTTGTTGGGATGGTTTTTGTACCCACAATCCTTTTGTGTATATAATACGACAACCATGATATGAATTTATATAATAAGTGTTTCTGTAATGCAACAAGACGGTGTGAGCATTTTCATAAAAATGAAAATGCTCACAACGTCTTTCGAGAATTTCACAGTGTAATTATAATCTTTCCGCTGAGCGCGCTTTCTGTAGTTGCCATCAATCAGGAAATTAATTTTTTGACATTTAACTTTACGAACAAAAAAACAACCTTTATAAAAGCCGAATTGCATGCATGTATGAGCATGCATGTAAGTGTTGAAAATTTTGTGTACATAACCCAATGCCTTGTCTAAAAATCAAGCAAGAGACCTTTACGTGTAGCTTTTGTACGTGCCAACTATTTACCACACTGAGTCAAATGTCTAATTTCCGGTGTTACCCGCGGTACAACAACAACCGCGGGTAACGGCGCGGGTCGAAGCTAGTATCTTTATGAATTGTAGCCTACGTATTATTCTGATGTATAAGCTATACTATTGTAAAGTTTCATTAAAATCCATTCAGTAGTTTTTACGCGAAAGAGTAACAAACATCTATCCATACTTACAAACTTTCGCGTTTGTAATATTAGTAGGATGAAAATATCTCAAAAATTAGGAGTTTTCTAAGCTCCAACAGAAAATCTTTTGAGAATACTGAAGGCCATTTTTTTTACGTGTAGAAACCCCCTCGGGCCTTTACCCCACCGGGGTTTGCGGCGGGGCGGTGTGTCGGAATCGAACCGACTAAAACCATACGGTGTGCCACTCTGCACCTGAGACGGGAGAGATCCGGGAACTACTTTCTTACGCCATCCGGAACCCTCCCAGCGCCTGCTCACACTGAAGCGGGCACCGTCTCTAGATGTTAAATCCTCTCAATTTAGGCGACGTACGGCACACGCGTAAAGTCACCCCCTCGCGGCTGGCCTGTGAAGCGGATGGGGGGAAAACCCGTCCCGCCCATCCGCAGCCACACTCAGGGCGGCATGAGGCGCTGGTAGGCGCGCCTCCGCCGCCCGGTTCGCCGGCGGCGGATCGGGTCCAAGTGGAGATCGTCCGAATACTGAAGGCCATGCCCCAGCCCCTTTCCCCATACCTATCCTCCTCCCCATCCCCCAGAGGTCGGCAACGCACATGTGACGCCTCTGGTGCTGCAGATATCCATGGGCGGCGGTAATCGCTTTCCATCAGGCGATTCCCTCTTTTGCCAGCTATCCCATAAAAAAAATAAAAAATCAGATCGCATGTCACTTAGCCGGTAGTACGTTCTCAAAACAGTGTTTGTTGAAACATCCGGTCATATTTATATTGAAGCAGTACGTACTTCTGGACAAAAGAAAATTGATTAAATAAACATAAAACAAAGCTATTGAATTGAAATATATGATAGTGTTGCAAACGGTCTTGCTCGCGTGAATGTAGATGTTAATCAATTCAGTCAGCCTTTTTTTGTAGTTGTGTTTCCAATAACAACCACCCAGCTGCCGACCTCCTAGGAGCCGCCTTACCAGACTAAGAGGAGAAACGGTGATTTGTACTCTCTGATTTGGAGACTGGGAATCAAAATTAAATTATGTTTTGATTAAATAACACTGTCTATATACAAGAATGTCTTATGACTGCCCAACTTCACCTTCTTTAAGAGGAGTTCTTGCCCATAAATTAGTTTTACTTTGTTCCGGGTTCCAGGTATCCGAGAACGTATCCGAGATTGAAATAGACTTAGATTATTGGCAGATGTGTTTTGGATCTAACTAACACTTCATAAATACGTACATATAGGAAAAACTAGGGTTTCTGTACAACTTTTAGTTCTTAATTTTATTCATAAAAGTTTTTATATAATACTAGCTGACCCGGAAAACGTTGTTTTGCTATATATTTTATAAAAAAATGACAATAAATATTTATATATAACAGTTTCGGAGGAGTTTCGTAACAAACACCGCTATACGAGAATTTTATGTATTAGATATGCTAGCTGACCCACACAACTTCGTCTGCGCTTCTTATTTTTTAAATGCAGTGTCGCGGGGGACTTTACAAACATACATGAAACGGACACAAAGAACACCCTGACTCAGAACCACAATTTTTGGATCACACAATGTTGTCTTATGATTTGAACCCACAGAACTCGCTACTCGCCAACCGTGCAGAGAAAATTTATTATTAGCAACTATGCTATATACAATATAGGTACTAAACTAAGGTAATGTTATAACAGCGTGAAAAAAATTGGTTACTATAAAATAAGTCACGGTGGCTCATCTATTAATGATACACATATCGTCATAGATTTTGTTCAGAAAATTTAATGGGAAACAATTCTTTCATATATTATTTTTTGGGACTTTAACCGTTTACGCATCGCACCCATTGAAATTTTTAAAAAGGTATAATTATCCCCCGTTTTGCAAAAATTTTTATAATACTCCGCTGCTTTTGGTGTTAGCGTGATGAAATAAAGCCTACTATAGTGGTTATAATAGGTTATCGTGGTAATTCATAGAACTGTAAGTAAACCCTTTCTTAAGAATCAGAGTATCTCCATGGCAAATTTCATTTAAATCGGTGATGCCGTTTAGCCGTTAAAGCGTAACAAATAGACCTAATTACTTTCGCATCTATACTAAAATACCATTTGACACGTAGCCGGATCTCATAAACTCCCGTCGGGGACGTGTGGACGCTGTATCGGGGCAGTAACTCCCTGACAGCTGTATCTACCGCTACCCCCTATTCCGTGGGAGTTTGTATGTTTGTTGTGGTTTGCTTCATTTTATATCGCCTGTGATATCCCAACGCTCACCGATATCCTCACTTCGATAGCCAAGGCGGGAGGAGATCTAAGGTGCGCTGCATCTTGATTGCGGCTTAGTTCATTCATATCATAGCTCATTGTCATGTACACCGCGTCATTGGCGTACAGCGCTAATAAGGCTGGGGCCTTAGGCGGTATATCATCAGTGTATCGCGTGTACAACACAGGCGATAGGCTGCTTTTCTAGGGGACGCCGGCTTCTACGGCGCTGGGAGAGGATGTTTCGCCATCCACCATCACTCGGAATGCCTAGTGTTTGACGAAGCTGGAGACCACTTCTACTACTCCCTGTAACAACGATGATATCATTTATTTATAAAGCGGACCGGGGGATACGCGGTCGAACATCTTTTCCATGTCAAGGAATACTGCAGCGACGTCTTTGCACTTGTGATTCGTCGTCGTAATCTTATGCAGTACCCTCGACAGCTGGAGTGTAGTGATATATTTAGACCTGAATCCGCATTGTTCTGGATTGGGCGTGATGTGTGGTAACATAAAACATTAACATTGCATGGACAACCTCTACCACCCCGCGCACTGCATGCCACGCTCCCTCATAGTAGGCACTTAATATTTTCGTTACAATCTCATCGTGACAACTTTTAAACTATTCATCCAAATTATTTAATGTTAAAAAAAAGATAATTTACATTCAGTCGGTGGCGGTGGCGCAGTAGTAGCGTACGCAACTGCTATCCATGAGGTCTCGGGTTCGAATCCTGGGTCGGACCAAATGTTTGTATGATCTGCAAATATTTGTTTCGGAGTTTGGGTGTTTTCTATGTATAATATGTATGTATTTACAAAAACAAGTATTTATGTATAATTATCAAAGAAATTAATGTACAGCTTTTTTCAAGTCATCTCAATCCCTTCTAGCAACTTGCCGCAATACACGTCACGGTACACCAGCCAAGTTTGCGTGTACAGTTGAACTTTAACAGGTAAATCGGAGCGTGTATGTTGGACGTAAGCTCAACTGACCGGTGCAACAGTGCAAGTAAACCTGTTAGGTACACTCAGGTATGGCTACCTCAATGAAAATCTGCAGAATACAGGACGTTTCACCCAGCTGGTCTCTACGGCATAACAATACCGGTTGAATCCTTCATCATCTCAACTCTAAAAAGAACTTTATAGGATATTTTGTGCAAACACTTATTTGTTTCATAATATATTTCATGAGTGGAGACCGCGTCTCGGCAAACGTAGTGTAGGACGTCCACAGGCTAGGTGGAGCGATGATATGCGCAGGACGGCTGGCGGGAGCTGGATGCGTGAAGCCATAGATCGAACTAAGTGGCGTGAAATTGGAGATGCCAGTGTCCAGCAGTGGACTGCGATAGGCTGTTGATGATGATGATGATGATGATATTTCATCAAGAAATTCAATGTCGAAGATAACATAAAGATTCAAGATTTTGTCGATTACGCATTTATATTATACATATGCATACGGTGAAATTTTCTATCGTTATTTACTTCCTATCTTATGATAGTTAATTTGAAGTACAATACAACAAAAGTATTACTACTAAACTGTTTCGTTTCAAAATTGCTTGTTAAAAAATGTACCAATTAAGATATTTGGAAATACTTAAGTAGTTTAGAGCATAATCAGACGTGATATATGGCATATTGTAGTAGCTTGCGATGTTCGCATAACCAACACAATCCCAGATAATTAGTTAGTTGCGAGAACTAAAGACATTATAAAATATCATTTTTATACTTATTTTATTCTTCATGACAAGTTTAGGTGTTTTGTTAAAGGTTAAGTTAATTGTTTTCAGTATATAACTACGTTTTGTAGTACTTTAGTAAATTAATGAAAATACTTCAAACTATATAATATATCATTTTCCTAGCCCTTATTATTCCCAAGATTATTTGGGGTCGGCTACTAGTTCAAACGGTTTTACCTGAATATCAGTTTTTCTAGGGACCTACGCAACCCTAACATATTTCTGGACAAAAGCGCGGAGAAAAGAAAACAGATAATAAGCGAATGTTTATAAATTTTATTTAAATTCAAAACGATGCTATTTATGCATTCTTGAAGTTTAGAAGACAAGAGACGAGTGAAAAAGTTGTTTTAGAACAAAAAACGTCTATCGACAGTATCGAGTACTTGTCAATTACTTTAAAAGTTAATGAGGAACTGAAAATTTTGTAATGAATAATGCACATTCCTCTAAATGGTGAAGGCGGGTGCCACTCTATGTAAATCTAAAACACCTAGATATTATGGCAAGTACTTAATACAAGATATTAGTATCTTCATGATATGTATTTTTCAGAAAGTGTAGGCGTGTAATTGGAGTGTGGTCTGTAAGGCTGCTAACGCTGAATGCGACAATCTGTCTGCCTATGTAGACAGAAATTCATAGGTATATATGCGTACGTATATATGTACTTACGACAATTTGATGGAAATTGACATCCTGGCCTCATATTATACTATATGGCGATAAATCGATAGGGCTTGGGTTAAGTTTTTTTTTAAATTTGACCCAAAAAAAATCTCGGTCTTCCAGGCACTTAACATTAAAAGACAAAGATGTACATAAAGAGGGACAAGCAATGAACTCTTTTTAGCATATTTGGTGCTAAAAAAATATGAACCCAAAGAGTAATATTATATAATCTCTTTTTTATCCGAATGCGAAAGAATGAGGGTTAGTTTTTCGACTGTATGTAATTATGTATGTAAACGGCTTGTCGTATATTTGTGTGAGTGGTGTCAATAGATTCGTCTTAGTTGTTAGAGAGCCATTGGGTTTCTCAAAATTAAAAAAAAAAATTAAGGATTTTGGTGCCTTAAAATATTAAAAAAAAAATTGTTTTCTAAATACATCGAATGTGTTATCAACAACAATACAACTATATCGATAAGTAAATTGAGGTGTCTGTGTAATTTCGAACTAGCAACTTTTCACTAAATTTATTTTATACAGTATTCACAGTAGTTACACCAAAAAACCTATTTTAATTTTTTGTCCCGTTTGGTCCGGTTAGTTTCTGGATAATCTGGACCAAATTTGAAGGGACTTTCATTAGCAGATAGCTTAGGCAATTTTTTTAAGCAAGCTTTGTTCTTCGGCTTTACGCGCGGCTGAAGTTGTAAAGCCACAACAATCTTTGAGCAGCTTACTGTGTAGCTTTCTATTTAGGAAGCTGTTCCAAAGATTTACTGCACTAACTCAGTCATGTGGCTGATTAATGCTGCGGGTAGAAAGTGAGTGGTGTTCGATTCTGTTACCTTTCCGTCGCAGGACGCACATCTTAGCAATTACACTAGTGCCGTCGTTCATCTATTGTTTGTTTAGTATTTAAAAGTTACGCAAATCAAGTCTGCTTTGTACTCAATAGTAGTCGATTGTAGAGCATTTAAAAACTTTACCAATTTTTCAAATGTAGCGGGACACTCCCCGAAACTTTATGACGTTTTCCTTTAGACTTTACGATCGTCATTATTATTTTGTTGAGAAAAAAGAACATTAACATGTAATAAAGGCGAGCCACAACTAGTAGATCCCACTTACTTTTGAAGGTTAAGTGTCCAATTTGTTACAAAATTAAGATTGATGTGTGATCGGGTATCGATTATTTTCCCCCATTCGTGGTTCACAATGGGTGTTGGGTTGGGAGACCAATTACGGGTTGTCGTTTCTGTGCAGTCGAATGTAATACGAACTTTTATAAAGTCGACGAATACAATGTTTGCATTTTTTTGGAAAATAGCATTAAATTAAATAATAATTTCACATCCTCTAACTTAAATATGACCCAATTGTTGAATATTTGTTATATACTCGTATATGCCTACAATTTTAAAATATCTATTTGTATGAAACAAAACATTTACTTAATAACCTTTCTAGAGCATTTTTTTTGTTAGCGATTGTACGCCCTTGACCAATTCTCTTCAATAACTTATTCCGTCCGCATTCAATGGTTATACAATGAAGTATTGAACAGTGTTCTTTCCAAAAAAATTGAATTTAATTTTGAATTTTAATAAATTGACTGATAATGTCTGCAATACTATATAATACAATGCAAAATACATAAGTAAACATTGTATTTTATACCTAGTAATCGAATTAACACATACAGATTCTGTTTCCATTTATGTGAAACTGTTATAAAAAATACTTGTCTTAAGACAAAAAAATAAAATAAACCAAGTACATCTTGCATAGATAATTTCCCCGATTGTGGGTAAATTCCCCGAGACTGGCAGGGCGGCGGTCGTCTGAGCTCCAATCGCTGCGAGCGGCCGAGAGCAAAGTAGCAAACGAACCAGTCAGCATCACGTGCGCGGACGTGACGGGTGTATTTCGCGGTGTGCCGCCGGATTATTCACGCGCCATTTGACAGTTATGTCGTGTGTATGACTTTAGTGCATCTAAGTGTAACGTAGTGGTTTATGCTGCTGGTAAACACATAAGGAATTTGTTACTAAAACACGTTTAGAAAAGCTTCAAGTGATAACAGGGAGGCGGGATGCGAGAGGTGAACGCTCGTCACAGCGGCGCCGACTCTCACCGGCTACTATTGTCTAAGTGCCACGGAATCTTGGTCCTTCCCATCGGATTCCATCGATGATGTATCCGCTTTCCGACGTGGGCTGCACGCGAAATACTTGCAACGATGATTACTCACAAAAACCGTATGTTTACATAGTGAACGAATGGACACAGATAAGATAGTTTCCTTTAGGTTGTCAGATTGTCTTGTATACAAAGTGTGTTTTCAACTTAATATCAACGCAAAATTACAGAGATTGTGGCACGCGATTGCTTGATAAATAATTGTTGATGCTAACTGTAAATAGCGTCGACTGTCTAGGGTAAAACGCGCGGCAGTTAGCAGAAGGTTGAGTGGCCTACTTTTTATATTCTAATATTTTGAATTCATAAATCAGTCGCGACATTCCATTTAAATTTGTAAATTAACATTCGAATGAATACATTATAATCTGAGAAGTCGTTAAATATGTATATTTATTAAAAATAAAACATAAAATCAACTTAATAAAGTTGTAAGACTGAAATTGTACCAAAATATGTTACAAATACCAAAACAGGTAAAGTAATAAAATTGCATTGAACAACATTTTCTACTAAAATAAGCATAAAAATTACAAACTTTTAATAAAAATAAATATATCAAGTACATGTAATTAAATAAACAGATTTTCTAGAACATTTATACCTATTTGTTTATTTCCTGAAACAGAGGTATAACTAAAATTCATATATTTTATCTGTATTGAAATAATTATTGCGATAAAATGTTACATTAATATTCATTAATTTGGTACGGCTAATTGAGCCCTATTGTGCAAATATTCGTACGATACACACAGTAGGTGCTTCCTTAACAAATATGTAACTAGGTGAATGCACTGAAACATAAAACCTCCTCTTTTTTAAGTCGGTTAAAAAGGGTATATATAGTCTTTACGGAGAGAACCAGCTGTTTTGTCATTAGTCCTTAGCGTTGCTCTTTTCATCCAATTTCTGACGAATATTTTTTTTCTAAAATTTTTCTTTCGGAAATTATATTTTATTTAGAGGCAATTGGTTACTAATATTTATTTTACTGCACAGCCATCTCTCTATCAGAATTCAAATTTAACTGAAAACTCTAAAAGAAAGTATATTTTTATATCATACAAGAGACATTAGTATAACGTAAATTGTCGTTGAGCTCAATTAAACAAGTAACTTGGTTTAATGAAGTCTGTATAAACCAAAATTTAAGTTAGAAAAGTATTTCCACTTTATAGGAATTGATTGAAAATAGATAAATACTAGGCTTATTTAATTTAAAAAAAGATCTAGTTTATATAAATCTATACATATATATAAAATAAAAGTACAAAACATATCCTTGAACAAAGAGTAAGAGGTGTGTTGGCTTAATAATAATTAAATCAAGGCCACTGACTGTACTAAACATAATTATGTACGTATATGTTAATTATGTAGTACATACATACATACCTATATCTAACGTCTCTAAGTTCATTCTTGAGTATCCGTCGACGAATATAAAGTTTTTTTATTAAAATATTTAGTAATTAAAAGTTTTTTAGTACTGGTTACCTTGGACCGCTTTGGTTCGTTCTTAAACATCGAAAACAAACTATTTATGAAAGCATTAAAAATTATATGGGTTTCGGTTTATCCATATTTGTAAAAGCAACGTCTAAAAACTGCCAATCAATTCTAAACATGTCGCAAGACGTTGGACATATACAAAAAAATGAGCAATTTCTTTTGAAACTTTACTTCGAACCAGAATATAATAATTCAATTCAGAACACTTTTAATGTATTGACAAAACCAATAACAAAATGTTATTAAGAAATAAACAGATGCCAAGTTCGGTTTCTTCTTCAGGATATGAAAAAACACCGTCCGATCGCGTGTCAGAATATACTATCTCATATTTTACGAGTAATTCTGATGAGTAGGGTAGGTAAATAGCATAAATATGAAACAGTATGCAGTAAATGATATCATCTTGCAACAATAGGCATATCTTCGTAGAACTATAACTCCATCGTACTTTAATGAGGTTATCTATACATATTGTGAGTAATAAACATTTTATTGACACTCGTCCATATACCTATGTAGACATATCGTACGCTTGACCTGATAGTACGTACCAATAAGTCAAGAATCTACAGCAAATACAATAAATATGTGTAATGAACCAAGTAGTTTCTCACTCAGTCAGCTATTAAAGACCATAGAAAAAAATAGATTGTAAACATTCATACAATAAGTTAAGTGAGAATTAATTGCTAGAACATAAAATGTTAGCGAAATAGAAAAGTAAAACAATCGGTCCTCTTTGTTATGGAATAAACACAATATGGACTGACACAACGCGTTGATGCAAAACCGCAATTCCATTCCATGAAAACAAAATAACGAACGAGGTTGTATACTACTGCGTTTATATAAAAGGAAGGAAACCCGTTCGGGTTTCCGGGCATACGGAAATGATCCATGTTTATCATAAAAAGGCAAACGTCAGATATAAAAATACTTTCGTAGGTCGAAATGTATCGATGAATCTCACTAATATTCAACAGTCAAAAGATACGGCAATAAAAAAAATAGCATAACTATGTCGACAGTGTGTCTGCCGCTGTCCTCCGGGAATACTTGACCTACTTAAAGTACAAGAATTGCTAAAGGCCGAACGCCCATCCAACTTTTAATTTGCCGGAAAGTAATTTCCGATTGATTGCTAATTTTCCTTTAAGCATGTTTGTTAAGAAACCCTACGTGGTGTCAGTGAACAATACACCCAATCCTAATAGAAAGCCTTGACTGTGTTTATTAGCCTTCAGAGATCGTTGTTTTTGTTTTGTACCAAACTCTATAACAACATTAATAATCCACTTTAAAGATACTAAAATGCAGCCCACGTCAAACAGATTTTTACGATTGTCATTCCTCGTGTTGTAACTTTTTTATTTATTCTCTTCTAGTAAGATAGCCATGAACAGATCTTCAAACTAAATATATTTAGCATTAACTTCTACGTTACATGAAACTTATACAATAAATTAGAGAACAAGAAACTCTTTTTCAAATTTGTGTGTGTGCAATGCTGACAAGTACTAACTGGTGAGTGTGTGTGTGCGTGTGTGCGATGGCTCGGGGCGCGGTGTTGTCGTCGACCATCTTGGTGTCAATTTTATCATTATTGGAGACTACGTTTGCGCATTACACGCCTACATGGGCTGTCCACGTACCCGATGGAAAGGAAGCTGCGGACGCAGTCGCCAGAGATCATGGGTTCATCAACCTTGGAGAGGTAAGATAAAACGTCATAAACCAATGCGCGATCGTATTCAGATGTTCGGTTCTTGTTTATTTTATATCTGAATCACATATCTACATACCTAATTTTAATTACAAACGTATTTTACTCGAGAACGGCATAATTAGTTAAGAAAGGTTTCATAATTTATTAGCTGTTTGTACAAAATTAAGTAAATATATTCAGTTATTCATTTACTTGTTCAATAACTCAATTTTTGTTCAATAACTCAAGTTCTATAGATTTATATCGATTTAGCATAAAATTTGTGCTTGGAAAGAAGTTAGTCATTTTCGTTCAGCAATAATATGACTAGGGCACAGCCAATCGTTGTTGTTTGTTTTTGTTTAGAAGAATAGTCGAACAGTGACTAAAACTAAGCCAGTTAACTTACTTTCGATTACTTTTTATGTTTAACAATGTCAAAATATCGCTGTTGCTACTTTGTTATGAGGTTATTATGTAATAGAAAGGGAGAGGAGAACTTATCTCTTAGGGGAAACGTCTAGGCTAGAGAGTTATGTTTTAATTAAACGCAAAAAGAAGTACATTAATTGAGATTTACGACACATTTCTGTTACGTACTGTGGCCTTTTAGTTCATAAAAGGATGGAGGTTATTGATTTAACTTTTTTTTGAACTAAAAAAGTAAAACCTAGTTGAAAGTGTTCTTACATATAAATCACAGTAAACCGTTATTTCTATTCGAATGTTACCAGTTCCTTTTATTTAGATTTTTTGCGTAGGCAGTATTTTCTGTAGGTTTGAAGACTTCCTCAATTTGAGGGTTCGTTCAATATACCTATATTTGGAGTGGTTGTGGGATTGAAGAGGAAATCCCTGTTTATAAGCAAAATGAAACATAAGGCTACTATGAAAAGACGATATCCTTGACTGCATTTAAATTAAACATTGTTTGATTGCGGTTTGGGTCTGTTGCACGATTTAAAACTTATCCGTCAATCATAACAATCTCTCTCCTTAAAACTAGGTTTAAAATTGACTAAATAAAACAAATAAGTACGGGCCAATTAATAGTCCGAACCTTCCAAACGTTCTCACAAGTTTTATGAGAAAATAAGATATGTGTGTGTGGTCTCGGGAACATGCGCTGTTAGTTTATATTTCACGTGTATATTTATGTTTTATAAGTCTTCATTACTGTGCGATAATAAAGCCGTCGTATCGTTTTCAATATTAATAAAATTCCGAATTAGTATTTACATAATTCTTCCCTGCAATAAATATTGAGTATGTAAAATATAAATGAGTTGGAATAAGTTATTTTAGATTAAAGTTTTCTAGGCGTAAATAGGAAATTATTATCAAAGTGGAGCATTGTAAGGAGTTTAGTTGCCTGGAAACACTGATTCGGCATTTGATCGTTTTCAAACGGATCAAAAGAAGAGAATACGCCTGGATATGGAAAACGGCGAGGTAAGGCAATGACAAGCGTAACACTTAGGTGGGGAACAAATAATGGAGTGTATTTACAAAGGTTTAGTTTTAAATTAGTTTTTTCTGAGCTGTCCCTAAGAACCGATTAAAACTTACCTCTTAGACGCAGTCTAGGACGCAAGATACAATTTTGAACTTAGCTATTAATGTCAAGGAAACAGAAAAAACAGAACCGGATTTGAGCCCCACTAAATAGCGGTTAAAGGGTCATTGTTAGGTTAGAAGTTTATGGTTCAACCTTGAATGATCCCCATTCAGAATCAATAGCTTATTATCTTATTGTTTAAAGTTACAAACAAATTGCGATTAGTTTAAGTTAATTCTTTTGTGGTAAATCCGATTTTGAAAACTTATTCAAAGTTTAGACCTTCACTCTATTTAATAGTGCCATAAAAAATGTAAAAAAGAAATTGGGTACCTTACGTTTGCAGCTATTCAGCTGTTGATTTCTCGTTCTTCATTCAGGCTCAGAAGCGAGATTCTTGTAAACTATCTCTTCCGAACTAAGCATTTCCAATTTATTACCTAAAAAATGTAATATATAATTATTATCCAGCTTGTAATCTAAGTTACAAGATAAAACAAACATGTCTGTTTATCATGTACTTTATTCTTGGCAAGATTAGCGTAAAAGATCAGCTCAGTCCAGTTTATTCATCATCAGCTTATCGCAGTACACTGCTGGACATAGGCCTATCCAATTGCACGCCACTTAGTTTGATCCTCGGCTTCTCGCATCCAGCTCCTGCCAGCCATGTCCTACATTACGTTTGCCGAGTTGAGTTTTTGAGTGGAGACCGCGTCTCGGCAAATATAGTGTCCAGTTTAAACGTTAGGTATATTGCGCAATTTGTTGTCTGAAACTGTTTTAAAGACCTTGTTGATGAGTACACTATAATACAGCAAACATTTGTGAATAACGGTATTATAATAGCGGTACATATTTTGCTTCAAGTTAACATAATACTTATTCAATGTTTTCTGTCAGTTGTTATATATTAATCAGTCAATTATGCTAAATATTGTGCTGCTAATTGGCATACTTCTTGGGAATGTAAAATAATAGAGCCTACATTATTACAACGAGCGTTTCTGCGAATAGCACAGATGGTTTCAGTTGGGAGTTTCTTGGTAAATTTTCTCTCACATATTATCACACGTACAGTTTCTATTCTAATAGGACTTTGAATATAATTAAGTTATTTAATGTGAATCTCCAAAATATCTGAAATATCTGAAATCCGTTTACCAGGTTTTGTCTGCAGTAGTTAAAATACAACGTGAAACATACTATAATCTTATACCAGAACTTTTTGCGTCAGTGGTTACAAAACCTGTCTATCTAGCGTGTTGTAATAATAGCTTATCTCCAGCATAGACTTTTAGAAGCTGTTGATAGTTCTTCACTAATGCAAGTACAAGTTCTTTAATTTCATGAATGACTTACAGAAAACCAGTGTGAAACAGCGCTTGCTCTGTGTTTCACCGAGTGATTGGGAATACGCCAATACCAGAACCAATCCCCTCCCCATCCCCCAAAGACCGTTAACGCATTTGTGACGCCTCTGTTATTGCGGGTGTCGTTCGTCGTTTACCACGAGGTGATAAGTCTGCTCGTTTGGTCCCATTTCCTAAAAAAAAAAACATTGATTAACGCTATTTCATATACAACTATGGCGAAACCAAAAGGAAGGATACCTAATTAAAAAAAAAAGAAATAGCATTGCAACTTAATATAAACTTGAAGTACCTTTGGACTTTACATTATGTTGATTTGCTTAATTTATTCAGGAGAAACACAAAATAATTGGAAAGAAAATTGACTTGATTATAAAATAAACAGCGAAATGTCGCACGCGTCCTCTCAGACCGAAACTTCGTAAAAATACTTGTTATTCGTAAGTATTTTTAACCCCCGACGAAAAAAGAGGGGTGTTTTAAATTTGACGTCGATGTCTGTCTCTCAATGTGTATGTCTGTCTGTGCCATCGTAGCTCTAAAACTGATGGACCCATTTCTATGCGTTTTTATTTATTTTAATTGCATTTTATTGCAAGGTCTAGTTGCTCCTCGCGCTTGTTGTTGTACCTTCACAACAACAACCGCGGGTAACACTGCAGGGTGAAGTTAGTCTCAAATAAAAGTAGCCCAATTTATTCCTCATGTCATTAGCAATCTGAAAATCCCGTCCCGTCAATATCGGTGAAGCCATTCCTTAACACAGGTACACTTTCTGTTGTCCGGTCGATGACGCTGTACGGCGGACTGGTGTGTGTGTTGGCTCTGACCGACCAGAACAAGGCGCGCCTCTGATGCCCTCAGAGGGTATTGGCGGTCAGAGCCGTACGCGGATATGGCACGGTGTCGACGGAGGCGGCGTGCGCCTTGGCCGGTACACCCCCGTGGGATTTGGAGGCGTAATTCCGGGCGGAGAGTGGCTTGAGTGAAGCCGCCTGTCGAGCCACTATGGTTCGGTGGTCGTCGCGGCTAGAGGCACCACGTGCTGGCTTCGCCACCGTGGAGGCTCTCCAGCCGGTCATCTTCGAGTGGGCAGGGCGGCAGCACGGGACCCTTTCCTTCCGACTGACGCAGGTGCTATCTGGGCACGGTTGCTTCGGGAAGTACCTGCACTCGGTCATCATAATCATCATCATCATCAGCCTATCGCAGTCCACTGCTGGACATAGGCCTCTCCAATTTCACGCCACTTAGTTCGATCTATTGCTTCTCGCATCCAGCTCCTGCCAGCCGTCCCGCGCAAATCATCGCTCCACCTGGCCTGTGGACGTCCTACATTACGTCCTGCACTCGGTCGCCAGGAGGGAATTGAGTCCCGCCTGCCACCACTGCGACTGCAGTGAGGACTCGGCCCAGCAGACGCTGGCGGTGTGCCCCGCTTGGGCGCCGCAGCGTCGGGCCCTCACTGCAGTCATCGGAGAAGATCTCTCGCTGCCGGCCGTCGTACGCTCCATGGCCGGTGGCGGTGGTTTTACCGCGGTCGCGACCTTCTACGAGGAAGTCATTTTGCAGAAGGAGGCGGCGGATAAGGCCCGGGAGGACGATCTCGAGTCGGACCAGATCCGCCGCCGGCGAACCGGCCGGCGGAGGCGCGCCTACCAGCGCCTCATGCCGCCCAGAATGTGGCCGCGGATGGGCGGGACGGGTTTTTCCCTCCATCCGCTTCACAGGCCAGCCGCTAGAGGGCGACGTTACGCGTGTGCCGTACGACGCCTAAATTGAGAGTTTAACATCAGGAGACGGTGCCTGCTTCAGTGCGAGCAGGCACTGGGGAAGGGTCCGGATGGCGTAAGAAAGCGGTTCTCGGATCCCTTCCGTCTCGGGCACAGAATGGCACATCGTGTGGTTTTAGTCGGTTCGATTACGACACACCGCCCTGCCGCAAACCCCGGTGGGGCGAAGGCCCGAGCGGGTTTCCACACGTAAAAAAAAGGTGCACCCTCTGTTCCCACACTCTCATAATCCGATGGAACTGTATTATAGCTCATATATAAGAATAATTTATAGGCGGGCGGTGCCCTGCAAAAGCTAGTTTAGTATCACATTATCTGTCTCTATATTAATAGTATAAAGGGGTGTAGTTTGAACGGTTGTAGGGGTTAATTTCTGGATTTACTGAATTGAACTAGAAAATTATTTTACTCATAGAAGCCATACTATTTATGAGTGTGATAGGTTAACAAAAAAAATATCGCGACACCCGGTATGCACGCGCTAGTATTGATATTACTAGATTCGTCATCGGGTCCGGGATATCAGGAAGCAAATATAATCCTATATAGTTTACGCGAAACTAATTTTGTTTTCTTCTGTATCCTTGATTTGATCAGGTGATTATTATTCGACGTAAAATAATAAGGAGCCGTCATAACACTGCACTGAGATAAATTTAGTTTGTTATTTTGAGGCATATTCATGTTTTGTAACAACAGATTTCAGGAAACGTTCCATTAACCACTACCACCCACTTCGTTGCGAATCACGAGCTTTCGACATCTTCATAAACATAGTTCAAATATGCAGATTAATTGTTCAAAATTTTCGTGTGGGCTCTACATACCAGTACCAACGTTTTACATTCCGAATCGTAAATTATGAAGCTTATACCCATAACTTCAACATAACATTATCACTCCTTAGTCAAATATTTTACAAACAAATAAAAAAAAGATCCTTAAATCTCCTGAAAGTTTCTAACTCCAAAGTTAGAGAGCACTCGCGTGCGAAGTAGGGAGACGAAAATAAACAGGAAATTTAAGTGAGCTCAGTTATTTATTTAAAGCGACAACTTCATTAGGAATGTCTTCCACTTCTGGTTGACTATTTTTATATTTAGAAGTGGTCTTCTATGGGTGCAAATAGCGCACATTAACATATGAAGCAATCTCATTCTCCATTATCAATTACGTTCTATAGAAAATCTATATACCGAGGGCTCAGAATGTCTTTATCCGACTTAATATACCCACTTCTTCTTTTATTTTTCTTGTTACTTTATATTCAGTATGTGTATACAATAGACTAGTTAAACTTGCAAATTCTTGCTTCATTCTAGCAACAATGGTCTGATAATTCTGTCGTCGAATTATTGTTATAGGAACAATGTTAGTTGAACATGGAAGAATACATGTTTTGAGGAACACTATCAGATTGTACACAAAAGGGCACTGTCGGTCCAGGCATTGCTTTTATTTAACAGATAACATAACGGCATGTTGACAGAACCAGACTAGTCTGATGTCATCTCTAACAAAGACCGTTGGAGTCACATCACAAGTCTCGTGGTATTCTAATGATAGTATAGATAGATGTGAATGTACTAAAAACAAATACTAAATATTGAAGTACTTGGTGCATTAGACGTCCTAATATTCCTTGTATTTTATTTATTACCGTTACTTTGGGATCCTTTTGTATTGAATAAAAAAAGTAATTGTGTGGTTTTATGAAACCACGGTAAAAGTGAAACTTTATTTCACATGCAAATAAATAAATCTAATAAAGCGATTAAATAACAACATTTACATTAAACACTGACAAAAAGTAAATAAATAACATTTACATTAAACACTGACAAAAACAAACAAATTAGCGTGGAGCACTGGCATACCGTCCGACTGGCCACTGGACACTGGCCGACCGTCACGCGTCACGCGACATGCGATACACAGACTAAAAAAATTGAGACGATGTAATAAAAGCTTCACTTTAATAAAATGCCTATTTATTCATAAAAAATGCACTCAGACGTCGTAGTAACTCCTATCTAAACGTTTAGAGCGATCTATAGATAAATGTATCACTTATAAAATATTATGTATAGAATGTGTCATATTTTACATATAAGTAAGTTATGACACATTTGCCGTTCAATACTAAAAGGTTAGTTATACTGCTACGTGCTGGGAAAATTACTGCCGTATTCTAAATTTATCGTCATATCTTCTCTATCTAGTTTCTTGGAAGTATCAACATCTGATATCAAAATCCAGTGGTTTTTTACCTTATTAATATATTTATCAAATTTACGTCGACACGTCACATCATGACGTCATCATCATCGTCGCGTAAGGTCCTATGCCAAACTCGGTTAAATTAAGAACTCTTCTTCTCTATCTCTCTATCTGGAAGAGCCACGCTTCGGTATGAAAACGATACCACGGTCTCAGAGAAAACCGGTGTGAAACAGTGCTTGCGCTGTGTTTCACCGAGTGAGTGCGGATACCGGAGAACCATATCCCAAACCGTCCCCCCCAACCCCCCCCCCCATCCCCCAAAGGCTAGCAACGCACTTATGACGTCCCTGGTGTTGCGTTTGCCCCCTATTCCGTAAAAAAATATTGCTTAACACTATTTTATATTCGACTACGGCGAAGCCACAAGGAAGGGTAATTTTTTTGGCTGTCTATTAATGTAGGTTTGTATGATCACCATAGCGCATAAACTATTGAAACGATTTTAATTAATGAGGAGTAAATAGATTGTTATAATGGAACCAATGACAGACAGGCTATTTAAATTTTATCAAAAC
This sequence comes from Hyphantria cunea, assembly GCA_003709505.1. Lineage (NCBI taxonomy): Eukaryota > Metazoa > Arthropoda > Insecta > Lepidoptera > Erebidae > Hyphantria > Hyphantria cunea. The sequence continues at coordinate 814,536 of PKRV01000116.1, forward strand.
TTTTCACGTAGTAGGGTTATAGTTTTAGAAAAAAATTTTTGTTTATAAAAATAATTGTATAATAACAGTCATTATGTTTTCTGGGGTCGCGCAGAGACAAACTTATGGTCAGCCTTGCTTGGGTAGTCAAGCAACAATCGTAGAAGGTACATTAACATCACCGCTTTGTGTTTTATGGCACTTGGTTATTTATGTTGATGAGAATTTTATACGAAAACATTTTTGAACAATAAGGATTTCATTTTCCTTAGCACGTTACATAAATCAACAAAATGGTTTCATATACAACAAAACATAATCTTATCAAATTTTAATTATCTAAATTCTATCGGCAATGGTGGTTATTTTTCTGAGGCACATATTTAGTACCATACTCTTTCCCCATTCATGGCAAAACCCACATTTTATTTTTCGTTTCGACGAATGCAATATTAAATGCAAAAAAGACCAAATAAAACCATAAATGTTCATTAATAGCTATGATAAATTCGCTGGACTGCTCATTGAATCATTCCTGCTCCGTATTGCGGTAACAATAACAGGAAAATTAAATAATGAAACCGTTTAGGTATAGAGAGGCTAAACAATACCTAATAAGTTGAGCATCTACATATTACGTAGGTAACTAAGAAGTTATCAATAGATAACATCTTAGTTACCTACCTATTATCACGAAACATACAATAATGTTTCGTGATAACAGAATGTACAGATAATATATATGGTACATGATAGCTTTTTATTTTACTACAAGTGTCTTAGTTAAAGATACGTGTTCTTAAAGAGTTGATATCAATATTGTAAACATACTTTAGGCACATATCTTCTCTTTCATCTTTATACACTATTTTTCCTTTCAAAGAGATGTAATACATGTAGGACTCTCTGCCCCATACCAAACATCATTTGGCATATTTTGTTTTCGTATTAAAAATTTTAGGTTAGGTACCATGTTTCAACAATTGTATGTTTCATTGTAAAGTTTACCTATAGTATTTCTACGCTATAATTATATCTGCCAATAATAGTTGCAACTTTCAAATATTGCAAGGTATTTGTACCATGGAGTTTCATAATGCAAATGGATATATATTATGGAGAATGAGTCATATCTATATTATTTTATAGTATGTATTAAATGTTACGACCACTTAGTATTATTACTGCACTGCACCGATTAACATTTGTTTTGTAAGGGCGCATTGCATGCGACTTCTCATTAATTGTATTTAAAAATACCAATACATTGACATGGCTTGTCACGTACACCGCATTATGAGTTTGGACATAGTGTACCTTTAACATTAGCATAAGACTTGAAACAAGGAGATCGTTTTTTGTTTTTCCGAAAGACCGTCCCCATTTCATGTCATCGACATTTTTTATATTTTTTATCATTAATTCCATCACGACGAAGACTCGAAGACTTAGAATTGAAGACTTGAAATACTTGACATTGGCAGAAATAGCTGATCCGGCTGATTGCCATATCATCAAAAGAAGAAGAAGAAGACTTGAAACAACCCTATGTTTCCGTAAGTAAATGATGATCGGAATTGAGCCGTAGTTTGAAAAGGTAAAATGCCGAGTTCAACTGTATTCTTTTTTAATTAAAAAGACAACTCCCCCATTATCAATATACATTCCTGTGTCACGGGGATCTTTACAAACATACATGAAACGGACACAAAGTACACCCAGACTTAGGACAACAATTTATGGATCCCACAAGGTCCCATGTAGGATTTGGACCCACAACACTTGGCGCAGTAAGAAGCGGTGTGTCGACCACTGAAACCACTAGGCTAACCGTGTAGTCATATGGTATTTACATCCGAAGAGCTAAGTATAGACTATGTAGCAATTTGACTATTGTCCAACTTTTGATAATGACGAGAACTAATATCGAATAGTTTAGCACTCAACAATTCTGCTTTTAGATATATCGAATTCGAATTTAACTCATCACAATTCAACACTACGTAGATGCTCACGGTGATTTTCTTTTTTTATCTATAGTATCTAGGTTATCTAATCTCAAATATCTATTTGGTTTCACTTTATTCTTCTCATATCATTCATGTAATAGATCGATTTACAGACCTACCTTTCTATCTATTAGGACTCACGCCAACTTGTAACTTATTTCATCCCAGTTCTATCACATCACATAAACTTCTGTTAAATACTATAAACGACAAGACAAGCTACGAATGGACTTTTTTTTACGTGACGAAACCCCCTCGGGCCTTCACCCCACCGGCGGGGCGGTGTGTCGGAATCGAACCGACTAAAACCACACGGTGTGCCACTCTGCGCCTGAAACGGGAGGGATCCGGGAACCGCTTTCTTACGACATCCGGACCCCTCCCAGCGCCTGCCCGCACTGAAGCGGGCAGGGCTACGAATGGTTTATACCAAGGCAGAGTAGATAAAAATATCTAGAAAATGGATAGGCCACTCGCCGGGTCTATGTGGTGACGGATTTAAAATATTAAGGGTCAACTCTGTATAGCCAGCCAAACCCTACTTTCTAGGGATATACCTTGTGTTAAGCAGTGGACTAATAAAATCTGTTGATGTGATGTGGGTATACCGTTTCATAATCTGGGAACACCAGCCCGTACAACGTTTAACGATAAGTTTACGGAGTTATAGACAGAACATCCCACCATTAATCATGTAGCATGGGTTCAACCAACCATTAACAGAACTTCAGATACAATGTATCGCTGCGTTCAATTGCTGCCCACTGGGCGGTAAAATGATACTACAAGGTCTGCTAAACTAACTTGCAAATCTTAACTACTTCAGAGAGTTTATTTGAATATACGGACATTGTAGTTTTGGAAGATGTCTCCCCCTAAACCAAATTTCTTCATGATATAATCGACAAAATATTAAAATGAATGTTCGAAATATTACGAAAAAATACTAACTATACTATGTATTTAGTTAAGAAACATCGGTATTCAAGATAAACCTTACAAAATAGGAACGGAAAAGGTGCTCCAAAGCTTTCTCTCACAAGGATAAAATCCAAACGGCATTAGAGATTGTTGTAATAAGGAACATAAAAGCAGCTTTGCAAATTTTGCCAAACAATGATGACGAGACCGTTTGGACGATAACGCGGTGTATTTTGAAGATTTTGTTTAATTTTCAAAACAAAGATGAATTTAGAAACACCTAAGTCCTTATCCGAGTCTTTAGAGCAAATTAGCGTTCAAAATTTTGCAAGTAACATACTTAAATGTTTATTTAATCTATTTTTACATTTCCTATAACACATAACAATATATCATATAAAGTAACGCAGGTAATGCTTTGGCAGCCCTACACGATTTGAAGTCTAAATATATTTTGGGCTTTGAACCCTGAATATACGAAGCTGTTAGAAATGATCTGTATGTTTCTTAGTCGAAAGTTTACTTTATCTATAGTTCTATTAGTTTTTTCGAGTACTTTGCGAGTTGTTTTCGAGTTAGGGATTAGTTTGAGGATTATAGTAGCACGTCTAGGATCGCGTACGGAGTGTGACTGTCTACCTTAATCGCCACACTTGGTAGTTGTTTAGAGTAGGCAAGTTGGGAGAGTCTCAGCCATTTGTACATGTCATGTTCAAGCGGCGAGGCGGATTATAGTATTACGATACGATCGAATTGTCTTGTGAATTATGGCTTTATGTACTTTAAAATGATGGATAGTTACATGTTTCGTTACTTTTCGCCTACATTTGCCGAAGTAAAGCAATTATTTCTGTGTTTGTATAAAGGGTGGTTGAGTTGCAGATGTCCGTTGGCTGCGGTAGTCATATACTATTCAGGTGACGTGTTTTCCAGCTGTTTTATAAAAATGCCTTTCTCTTCATACTGAGTCAATTAAAAATCCTTTGAAGTAGGTTAAATACAAAAACTATTGTTATAATGCCTACGTAAATTTCTTTCGACCTTTTTATTCAAGCAAATAATATTCGGCTTGATATAAATTTCTGTACGTGCTAAATATAAATGAGACGATGCCAAATTTCCTAATATTTGTAGTACCTATCTAACTTTCTGTAGATAAACTTGGTAATCACAATCTTAAACCAGAACCTTCACCAAATGATACAGTACACAAGTAATCGTAGATAGAGCAATTTTATTAACAAACATCAGTTTCTACTTTAAGAGCAGTAAATAAAAAGCTTATCGCAAAATTAACCGAGAAAAAAGGTCTCTAAGAAGGAAATTTCTCTGTCGACATTCATTTACTTCTTTCTTTTGTGCTCGGCCCACTTCCGTAGTAAATTGTGGTCGACGGAACTTGCACTCATCAAATCTGTCGGCTGTTTGCCAAAATGCGTTGGCGCCATATCAGAGTTTCGTCTTCATTATAACTAAGCCACTGAAAACATGATTTCTTTATGCCAGTCATTCACTCATGAAATGAGGTTAAATACTTTTTGGATGAGCATGACAGTGACCTCGACTCTGTTGCAAATGAAAAAAACAAATAACCACATACCATTGGTGCATTGTAATTATTGAGTACGTTTCAAATGTGTTCCAATTACATATTGTGAGCTAAGGCCAAAACGTCATTCAAACGTCAACCAAGTTGTCAATTACAACGTTATAATTATACTAAGTTCCGTGTAAAATGTCAATATGGTGAGTAATATTATTTTTCCGGTAAATACAGAGAAGTATCATTACAGTATCATATTTTTTTTATGAATGAACAAAAGCAAAAGAGATCATATAAGAAAGAAATGAGATATTGGTAAATTGATATTTCTTTCTTGCCTATGTTCCTTTCTTTCCATTTCATCTTATGGTTAAATTGTGTACAGTCATGTTTGAAAAATGCATCGCCTCTTCATATGTGCTGTCGTATCCCATAAGTATATTTAGCAACTCGTCTTTTAAATGCGCCAGCACGCACATCCGACTGCGGATGGATGAACGCGTCATGTGATAGTATTATGAATAAACTTTTAACAACAGAGATACTCCTGATACTTTTTTAATAGATTGATAATTTCACAAAGCAATCATGAGATATTCTCAAACAATAAATTCGTATATGGAATAAAATTTGGTTTTCATTCGAATTCATTCTACAATCGCAGGGGGGTGAGAACGGGGACGACATGATTGCCTTTTGTGAGAGGTAATAGACGTTGCCTTAAGCGCTCTCCCTCAGACGGTACAGGGAGACTTGGAAGGTAGAGGGGCAGCTGCTTTTGTGTGTTTGCGGCTTTATCTCCGACCAGCCACAAACAAAGTCTACAATGCCGTCCCTGGCCTGCTCTAAACCGATTGCATTAACTCCACTAAGATATAACCGCTGCGCTACGGCGAATCACAAAAGACATTGCGACTAACTAAAAGTTTCTTTTAATTTCCCTTGCGAATACGAGTTAATTTAATTCGAATCATTCATTGCTAGAAGCGAAAATAAACTGAAACCGGATGAGTCGAGGTTTTATTGCTTAAGGTTTTTTTTGTATTCAAGTAAATTTACAAATTTGATTTAATTACTTAGTCGATTAATAATAAAATATAAATCTGTTAAAAATTATTCTTCATCTGTTTTCAATTTTGTTCGTTTCGTTAATAGGAAACAGATGTTTATTGCTTTCTACTTATTACAAATTTGAATCGACAAGTCGAAACCAAATTGAATTTGAAAGTACTAAAATGTCATGTCATCTGTTCATAACGATTAATTTCATCGATTAAACAAAAACACAAAGCTTTGAAGGCAACAAAAGGAATATTGGAAAAACGGCTGACGATACATAGTCCTTCTACACATACATAATGGGAAAGTTTGTTGTTTTTGAACACACCCAGATTAAATTTACCTGCATACGATTTCATATTATTACGTTGAGAGTAAAAGAAAGATCTGATACCTATTTTATTTTTCTTTTCCGGGATTTGCTTTAGACGCTATTTCAAAAAACTTTTACAAGTTAGTATTATGTTACCTTTTTTGTGTCACAAGATACTTCTTCAACCTTGAAATGAAGTTACTGGCGCACATTCGTTTAAGATAGAATTTCATATGTGTATGTATATTATTATGACTATGTACTTTTAATATTCTGATCAAGTGTAGCCTACACCAAATGTGCAATGAATATCAAAATAAGTATTTATCTATACCTATAATATTATTTACTCTGTGTGACTCATCAACTCTTTAGAAAATAATTAAAATAAATATTTCGGACATCTTACACACAACGACATCTAGTCCCAAGCTGAGCAAAGCTTGTGTTATGGGCACTAGACAACTGATGTAAATACATGTATACTTTTTTTTGTAAACACACACTTATTATACATAGAAACACTCAAATTCCAAAACAAATATTTGCAGATCATACAAACATTTGTTCCGACCCGGGAATCGAACCCAAAGCAGTCATCAAGACTGACCGAAGGTTGTCTGTAAGAGATCGCCATGAGCGATAAGACCGCCAATTGTCACATTTGTATGTTGTAATTCTTTTTTTTATCTCTTAAGTGAGTACAATAAAGATAAATAAATAAATAAAAAATCTTTTTTTTTATTTTTTAAATACCCACTAAGATGTATTTTGGAAAGTACCACCTTTTAGTTACCGTAATAATTATAGTAGAAAGTTATAGAAGATAGATACGAATGCTTGTCATTTTTCATTTTTAGGAAGCAATGTGTTATAAGAAGTAATGACGCGAGTAAAGTCGCTGGCAATTTATTATATGGTGTACCTATTATAGAATTGATTTAAATATTCAAATAACAATAGCTTACCGAATTCAATGATTTAGTGTCTATTCCTGAGGATTCGAGAATGGTTAAGATTCAAAAGATAAATCGAATGGCGGCGTTACCTGCGGATGAAGTTCTTCTTCTTTTGATGATATGGCAATCAGCCGGATCAGCTATTTCTGCCAATGTCAAGTGTTTCGAGTCTTCAATTCTAAGTCTTCGAGTCTTCAAGTCTTCGTCGTGATGGAGTTAATCTGCGGATGAAGTTATGCCGCGGGTGATGCTGGGCTCATCTAGTTTCATCCTAAACGTCATCTGTAATTCATGAAACGAAACTAACCAGCAGTCGCTCGCGTGGGTCGCCGTATTTCGTCGTATACTAATACATTTGTATTCTGAAAAACTATAGGTTGAAATAAAATGGTCACGACCTTCATTGAGTACTAGTATATAATATTTTTCATTCGTATTTTATTAAATTGACTGAAAACCTTGTTGTCGTTGCCTGAGCTTCGCACGCGGACGAAAAAAAAAATTCTTTTCTGGTCATCTTTTATTTTTTTCTATGTAAATCGTGTCGTAACAGTAACAGAGTCATAAAAAAGACTAGTCCAATTTGAATGGAATAGATGTATATTTTATCAGTAAAAATGCTTTATTTCCATTTAACACAGCTTCGCAAATCGACTTCTGCGACTTATATGATAAAATAATACCAGTTTAAAGTGAGAGAATATCAATTAATTTACTAGAATTACGTTAAACACATTACATTAAGTAAAGCATAACTGAATGTAACTAAAACTCAATAAGCTTACACAAGAAGTTAAAAGACGGTCGTGGAAAAGGGCAGAAAAACTTTGTTTTGTGAAAGAGTTTATAATTGGAAGTGGCACAATTTGTTTTTAATTACATTATGTTTTTGAATATGTCTAAGTATTTCTAATTGTCTTTCGCAATATCAAGCTGTATCTAATATATATAATTCTCGTGACGTGGTGTTTGTTACCAAACTCTTCCAAAACGGCTGGACCAATTTTTATGAAATTTTACGTACATGTCGGGTAGGTCTGAGAATCGGCCAACGTCTATTTATGTATATATTATACCCCTAAATAATAAGGGTGACACACCTCTAAATCTTATTTTTTTGTAATATGTTTTTATATATGGCAATACAACGTTTGCCAGGTCAACTAGTTTTCTTATAAATACTTTCTAAGTTATTGTAGGCGTCTAGACTTCAACCAACAAAGAACTTGGAGGCCTATAATAATTCTCCGTTGTATGTTAAAAGGTAAGTAGGTAGTACCTATGTAAATGAAAAAGAGTAGGCAACCGACAGATTTTGTATTCACTCTGGTTTCAAATTTATCTTGGCTCCGTTGACCCGGTAAATTGTCGTCTTAACTTGAGGGAACCATTTATTTGCGTTTAGTCTCGATACTAAACTTGTCTTATATTATGCAAACGAGTTTTCATTCGGCCCCAGGATTTGAGACGTAAATGGAAACGTTCTAGCGAATCACACAAAAGAGTCCGTTCTGAAAAGGGGTTTAATAAAGCTATTTCATATTCTTTTCGAAGTATTACGTCTTTAAGTCAAGCTGTTGTCACGTAAGTGATATAATCATTCTCGTAGTACTGGCAAAATTGAACAAAATTCCTATAAACGTTTTCTAAGCTTGAGTGATCACGCTTTTGTAGGTAGACTCACAGCTCGATATAAATCTCACGATTTATGTTCAACATATTTTCAGACAGATATTGCCGTTTATTGAGATTTAGGGCAGTGTTACAAGCTTTTGTTCAAAACAATACCGATTTTATAAATATTAATTTTACGGAATGCAAATTATTTCGCGATATAAATTGAATGCTAATGAAAAAGTTTGAAGGGTGTTTGACTTCTTGAAATATTTATTGCTTTGATATACGAAGATTTATATATTGCAAAAATTGGCTTACAGATATGTTCAACATGTCAATAAGTGGTTTATTGTTTGTGTTTTAAAAATTACTAGGCTTAAATAGCCGCAAGCGCGTCTTACTGCAAATGCACCCTTCATAAGGTTTATTATATTTTAAATTTTTAGCAAATTCAACTTATTGGACACAAATGAAACTATTTTTTGGTATACATACCATGACGGCACTTAAAACCGGTGATAAACCATTCTGTCGTTGCTTTCACTGAGTATGTTTTTAGGGCGTGAAAAAGCATCTCACTATTCCGCTAAATTGTGGGCTACCATGTTGCATTGTCCTCGTTCGCATTGAGGATGGTGACCACTACTTTTGGATTCTACTCATACTTTCCATCAGGCAGAGTAGAGTCATTTTGGCAACTAAAACATAAAAAAGTGTGATGTGACCAGAACCCGAATGCCCCGCGATGGTGTACCGCTTGCTTGTTTGCTCGCCTATATCATTTAAATGTAATTGTGACTAAATTTACTTCACATGCGTGATGTACGTTTCAATCCTAAAACCCAAACCGACAAAATACATCATACATCCTTTGCATTCTCATACCGCTTGAGGGAAACCCATCTTCACTTATTCTTTGCTGCTTGTAATCTCAGTAACAGACAGGTAGAGAACGTTTGAAAACAGCTCTCTGGTGGGCTGTATTACCTGCTAAGTAATTGCACAGGTACAAGTACATGGTACAGGCACATTAATCTAAGGAGGTACTATCAGTTTTCGCTTTGCAACGCAACCAATATAGTGAATCAATGGTAAAAGCAAATAATAGATCTACATTTGTCAGGAATGGAATTATTTTCCCCGGAAGTCCTGGATCATAAGTTTGTCTATATTTAACCCCCGACACCAAAAAGAGGGGTATTATAAGTTTGACGTCGATGTCTCTCTCTGTGTGTCTGTGGCATCGTAGCTCTCAAATGGATGGACCGATTTCAATTTGTTTTTTTTTCATTTGAAAGCCAGTTTCCTTGCGGTGGTTCTTAGCTAAGTTTGGTAAATATCGGTTCAGCAGTGTAAGAGTATCAGCTTATTTTCAAAATGCTGTACGGTATTTTTGGAATTAATTTTAGCTTGTGGCATAAAAGTAAGTGCTTTCATATCAGATATGGACAAATATATGATTATTAAATTTGACTAAGGTTTAAGTTCACGTGTCTAACCTTTAAAATACATCAAACAAATATCTGATGTCGTTTTTACATAACTAAGAACTCGGTAAAAAAATAAATAAATAGGAAGATGCCACACAGTGACCACACAGAAGATTAATATTCATTATAATATTTATTGTCCAATATAGAAAAAAGATTCCGACCAATTTTTTGAACCAGTTAACATATTAGATGTCTTCATTTATCCCAGCCAAATAGAACCATCATATAAAATCACAAAATAATATACAACAAAAGTTAACGAAGGCAATAAAAAGCAAGTCGTGTTAGTATGTAAGAGGCGATTACGAGCCGATAATAAGATGGTCGGGCACTGGATCGAGATGAAAAAACTTGTACCTGCTGTTGTCCTAATGAAGGTCGTTGGGAACACAAATTATTACCTTCAGCGGATGTTGAGTCATGCATTACAAAGGCAATAAAGGTAGACTATTTGAATGCAACCTCTCCCATTCCTTTACCATTTGCAAAACGTATAATGGTTTTAAAGATGGTCTAATCGTCGACGTTGATTATAACAGGAGCATGGACCTCTCCATATATGTATTTGGAATCTAAGATATAACAAATACACAGTGATTTTAACTCTGCAACTTACATGTTTGCATTTATTCCTTCTCTATTATCTTCAAATGTAACTTCGGTCAGTATAAGATATAAAAGCTGCATGCTTATAGCTGACTATGCCAAACAACACTGCAGAACTAATATTAAATGTCTTTTTGAATCTTTGTAATAAGTTTAAACTCCGGATTTAACCGCAACTGAATTACCCACAAACCACATTATTACATCGATCCATCAATTATGAACAGATGTGTACATAATAGTACCTAGACCAGAATTTTGTTCTGTTGCACCTTTTGGGAGTTTGACAACTATATATATTTAATTATCAATCCAAAATCATTCTTCTTGTTTACATGCTACTCAATCATAGACCAAACAACAAATAACTATGTGGGCCTTGCTACTTTGTAGTCGTAAATTAGTTATTTTTTTTTATAGAAAAAAGGCTTAACTGGCCGCTACGTATTCTCGTGCGATCGCGGTAGGTCGTTCGCCGACATAATAATAAGTCCATTTGAAACAATCTGCCTCCATCTCTTTTTGTTTTTGCCTTCGTCCATCGCCGCCGTCTCGTTCCGTTTCTTTTACTTCTCTTTAGAATCTTATTTTTATACGATTTTATACTATACGTCCTGCCGTCCTGTGGTTAATGGTACTTTAATTTCCTAACGTTGAAGTTTTATTTGTTATTTTGAATGTCTTACGTTCAATTTGTAATAGATGGCGTATTTGGAATCTTTGAAAGAGTTTGGATTGTTTATGTATTTCAGTTTTACTTCATGATACTGAACAAAATAAATGTACCACGGCAGAGTGTAACTTGTATCCCAGTATCATATTTAATTGGCCTCAATTACATAAAACGTATTCCAAACCTAATAAGCCATAATACCTAATATGAGCTACCTTAAATACAGTTTCATGATATACGAACTAATACATGGCTACGACAACAAAATAAGTAGGATCAGAGTTTCCGATAATAGCCAGTTAAAATTACAGGTAAGCGACCCTGACCTTCATGAACTAGTTACTGTTAACTAATCCTCAATTTGGAGGAACGTGTAAGTCATATTGTTATTCTTCCATTGTGCCATTATATATATAATACATTCTTTTCTTCTTGCCTACTTCTCCCCTTCAATGTACTTCCCACTTCTAGGTCACGCTCTCCTTATTAGGTCAGTGGGACCAACGTTATCTTTACCATACGTCATTTGTTATTAATGTACAATACGCCAATGATTAAGTTTACTGGATAAATAAATAAATAATAAATATTTGGACATTAAACACACAACGTCATCTAGCCCCAAACTAAGTGGAGCTTGTATTATGTGCACTAGACAACTGATATAAATACGTACATACTTTTTTCTTGTAAATACATATACACATTATACCGACCCGGGAAACAAATCCGAGACCTAATGTATAGCAGTTGCGTACGCTACCACAGCGCCAACGAGGTGGACAAAGAAATACAAAGACGGAACATAAAGAAACAACAAATTATTTTTGATGCGACACTTCAACTGGGTGTAGTTCACAACAGTACCAAAGTGTCGGAGCAGAAATCAGATTAGATCGGGGAGCAGATACAGAAACAGAAGAAATATAAAACTTTGGCCTCTTTCGTGCTAGTTACTGTGTAAGGAGTCAGGTAGTTGGAACTGCATCACTGAAAATTAATGTCTTTCATGTGATGATTAATGTTCTTTACATTTTTCTGTTTTTTTTTGAACCGTAATCCTTCTGGATTTCTCCTCTCGTCTTATTTTATCCAATGAAAAATATGCCCTTGCTGGCGTTGACACTGTTACCTCTATTTGCAACTACAACTTAAATTTTTAAGTACCGATCCTGAGATATTTTTTTTATTTAAGGAATATTCAAAAATCAAGAATTTTAACGAATGACATGATGATGAATTGAAATAAGCTATAATTATTTCAATTCATCATATTGTTAAACTTCATTGTTTCGAGAAGATCCAATGAAAGATCTTCTGTCTTTTCCCTTTTTCATATCGGCACGTATACGGCTCTGGTTTAATAATATTCAGATGAATATATTCTGTTTTATGAGTCTTAGAATTGTATTTTCGACTTTTCCCTCTTTAAGCTATAGAAATTCATTCTATAATTCCAAACATCTGATACCCGATGGTAGCGAAAATTCATACCCTATATTTTATTAATATTAATTTATGAATCGTTTATTCACTTTCTTCGAAAGTTAAAGTAAACGGGCAACATTGTGTATATATAAATGTCTTTAGAAGACCTTAGCTTTGTTCCATGTTTCTATAACAATTATTTGGACAGTATTTATTGTAGTAAGTTTTCCATTATATATTGTATGTATTAGGACAAAGCTACCGTTCACAACAAATTGTGACGTCTGTTTGTGGAGTACATTTATTGCGAATTGAGCAGCGTGTCTTTGAATAGAGCATAGGAATATAGAGAGGGGAATCTAATAAGTCTTAAGTCTTTTATGGTTTCATATTTGTTATTGATAGTAATTATAAATTCGTTACAACTCAACTTACATTAATTTTTCTTCACGGATGTCGCATTGCTTTGGCTTGTTGCTGACTTCGTTTTTTTTTGGGTTTTCATTTTCCATATTGATTACATTTTATTATTTGCTTTAATACTTTCTTTCTTGAAGTTAAATTATGTTAAGTTACATGTTGATAGATAAAGCTAAATGAATTGCAGGTAGTTGTCGGTTTATTATGCTTGTTTGACGTTCATTTGACGATTAGATGCTTTTGCCTTTAGTATAAATGTAAAGAAAAATACAGTTAAGCTCGGTCAAGGTCTTTTTTTATATTTTCAAGCACAAAAGAAATTGATAAAAAGAATAAAACATGTTAAGTACTAAACTGTATTTATTTTTAAACAAATAAGTAATTTATATTGTTCTAAGATATATGGTCGTGCGATGGTGCAAAATGTTTCTATGTAGCTAACATTACCACTGAAATATTGTACAATGTTTACATATTGACTCGTATCCATGTTCCCTCATTATAAATCTTTACTTCTGATATTAATTTAAAGGTGTTGTTTACATATTTTCTGCTGGAAAATTAATTAAAATTTCAACGGAATTGATTGGCTAACTTTACCACAAAGATCGTCGGTGCAAGAAGTTTAAGATCTATATTTGTTTGACCGTAGTTTTAGTTTAAAATACTTAAAATCGAGTTGCTCTCTAAATCTTCTTCAATTAGATATGGAGATAATCATCAACAAATGAAAATATTATATACACTTGATTGAGAATATTTTTTCAGAAAGATAGATTCTCTTTATTGCACATCATAATATTAAATACAATGGTGGTGATTCTCTTGTTGTCATCACTTAACTAAAATTCATTAAAATTTGTTATTCGATTAAATACTGGAATTCCATCCGCTTACAGTCCATTTTTCGATATCTCACATCTCAGCTTTCTCTGTGTTTAGTTTTGTACCAAATACACCTTAATCAGAAACACACGCTTGTTTATTACTTGAAAAAGTAAAATTTATTTTCTTATAACCAAAATTAGTTAAATTCTTCAACTGAAACCCTGTATTTCCTTTGCTATTGTGTTGTGTTGAACGTTTTAAACGTGTAATGTGTGACGTAAAACTTGACATGTCGAACGAAACTGAGATGTCGTCTAAATACATGCCGACTAAAATTACTTACGTTATAATTTCTTCTAATTTTTACATTTAGAGTTTTATTTAATAAAACAAAACAATCGCGTTATTTTTAGTCGGTACTGAACTAAATGTATAAATGCTGAGATATGAGATACTGAAAAACTGACGGCAAAATGATGAGATTAAAGTTTATAATCCAAAAACAATTTCAGGGAATTTTAGTTTAGTGGTGGCAACAAAAGAGTCACCGTCACTATCGAATATAAATGATATATCAAACACAGCACATGATCCATTTTTATGTAATGTTTGACAACAAGAAACTGTTAAATATTTTAATATTAGAAACAGACTCGCCAATTTTATTAATGTGTATATTTAGATAAGAAAAAGGTACAATTCCTAGTCCAGCCAGCTATTTATTCCAACCAATTAGTTTTGTTTTAAAATGAAAGGTTCTAATGCGCAGATTTGCTTGTGATGTGTTTCCTTAAATTTGACTTTCTCTTGTTCATTTCTTATGTTTTCATTGTTGTCTCCGGCTTTAATTGAGGTACGTCATTTGTTTTATTCTAAAAACACTCCTTGGAACGAGCTCTTTCGTTTAAGCTTGAATTTGTTGGGTTGGAGTGTAAACATTTAATTTAAACTTAACGTTATGCAGCAACACGGGTTTAATTTTGTAAAATCAACTATATTCTATCGAAAATACGTATTATTTTTAGTTTATATGTAAAAGTTTCTTCGTTAATCCTGTTTATCGAACCCCATTGATGTCAGTCTCATCTGTACAAGATAAGTTATAACATCAAATCAATTTTCTTGTTGTACAATAAACTTTATGTATTACCTAACCCTAACACCTAGCCGTGGGCCTTTTTTTTAGCAAAATGGTGTAACTGTGGGACGATTTTGACAATACTCCCGTTATATTTCCGACTCTCATTGAATGGCGATTTCCAATAAAAATGTATTGGGGCCACATAAGATTTTTATATCATTAGGATAGTCATTAAATTAGCTATCAGATGATGTATAATTGGTTAGGATTTTTCAGTCGTTGTTGCAAGTGCTTCGACTTAAATCTTAACTTTACTTTATCGTATATATAATTTGCCTAATTGACTGGCTAAACCGTAAATTAAAATTAAAAGTAAAGGGTGGTAATAGCTCCAAATTAAATTTCTGCTAAACACTCATAAGCAACGCCAATGACCTTAATTTAGGTTCAGAATATGGCTGTCGGTCTCGACGTATTCGATCTACTTTTCATCCAAACTAACCATCTGAAGCAGAATTTCCTTCACACGTTTTGGTTAATGTTGGTAAAGTTGACTTTCAGAGCTCTTTATCTTCCCAATTTAACATAATTTAACGAGTATCATTCATCATTGACAAAGAAGGCTTTTATGACATCGCTAATCTCGACCTGAATCGTTTGAGATGAATCTGTTTTCACTAGAAATTTCAAACTCTAGGAAAGAAGATTTATTGACTTTCGACATTAACTTCGTTCAGAGTTCATTATTGAGATCAAATTTTCATACTCTCCGTTTCTGTGTCACAGGTTAAATGATAAATTTTTATAATAACAAAACATGTAACGAAGTAAGTAGCGTATATTATATTTCAGCCTAGGCTCTTAGGAACAATATGTATCTATTATTGCTAATGTTTTTCTAACATTCGAGTCAGTCTAGGTATGAGAATAATATTGTGTTCTTATACAAAATACTAGCGTACCCAAATAACATTTTCAGCCTCAGTTAATATTGATAAATTGTGTTCGTTCCTCCGTAAGAAATGAAATATTAAAGTTGTTAAAGTCAAATTGGATTTGCGTATACAAATTGAGTTTGAAATACATTCTCTTGTCAGATTAGTGGACGGACAATACGATATTTCTGTCTGACAGTAGGAAAATGGCAATGGAAGCCAGCAGCTTTAGATATAAATGCATTTTCAACCTCGAATATCTTGAGAAACGTTTATTCAGGCCTTAACTTTAAATCTAGAATTATTCACGAAGATTCAAGTCGTTGAAATATCACATCTATCTGTAGGATTGTAAGTTTAGTTGGGAAATTATACAAAGAGGATTTTATTTGTCAGATTTATTCTTATCTGTCCTTAGGAATAGTTTCATATGATAATTAATATTTTATCCATCTATCAGATCACACTTCGACTATAATTCGCGCAATCTACAAATGCGCTGGAACTTTGTCACATTAAAAGCAACATGACGTCATACTGAATTAAAATGCTTGATGTGGCATGACTGTATACAGTGGGTCTTCTTGACCAGAGTAATAGCACAGCTTCAAAGGAAACCAGTATTAAGCCATTCGACTCGACGACTCGTTTGCTTACATTTCATACTTTATATTCCAAGTTTAGATTTAAGTTTAAACTTCTTTCATTTTATTTTAATTCCTCTCAGTCACTGATGTGAATTAATTGCAACCACTAGTCGAACTACTGCTGAAACCAGAGACACAACGTCCTTTGTTTTTATTTTACGACTTTTTTCGTGTTTGCTAAAATTTCTTCTTAAAGATTCAATGGGCATTTTAGTATCGGGAATCTAAATTTAAAGCTTTTTTATTATTTCTACATTTATTGTGAACAAAAAGGTACGTGGTATACATTTCTACTGCACGTGCGAGCGACGTCTATGAAACGCTGGTGTTAATTAATTATCTGTGGTTCACAAGCACGTGACTTGTGGCTGTATAGTCTGTGGCCCGAGTGGTTGAAGCGGGACATCCCGTAATTACTCCGCGACTCGGGTGTCATCAGATGAGTTAAACTGTTCGTGACAGTTAGATTTATAAAGTTGAGATTTTACGAGCCATGATGAATTGTGACATCTTATTTTGGTCTTGTTGTATTGCTATTGGAATACATTTAAAAAATAAACTCTATTCATACGGGCATTTATATAAGTGGTTCTCAGTATTAAAAATAAAAAAATCACATTGAAATGTTTTTTTTTTGGGAATAGGCATTAAAATGGTCATATTTCTTCTGTTTCTACAAATAAGTAGGTCACACTGAGTGCATATTGCTAGTCTACACGAACTTGTTAATTGTTCAGTAGCGTTGTGTAATAGCAAGGATGCTAAGAAACGATACATGCTGCCCATCAACCATGACCTATTTTCGACTACTGTTCTTTTATTAATTTAAGGAAATGGTGTTTCAGATTTCTACTCATGCCCTTTGATTATAAAACGTTAAAATCTAGATTTCAATTTAGCATTCACATTGATCTAAAAGATTGTAAGAAATTTCTATATTGGTTAAAATGACATGACTCATACCATTTCATAAACATAAGTTATCTATATATATCATTATGTCTATACATAACTATTACAAGGCAATATTCTGTTAGTCATTGACGGTAGCTAATTGAATATCTCGTTGCCAAGCAACGGAATACTTCAGCGTCCCTAATCGCGTATGTAAGTGACCTAAATTCCATCAATAAATGATTGGCTGATGGGCCGTGGAGGCCCAAAAGGCCTAAGGGAGTCACGACCCTCTGTAACCATGTATACAGTTTAATTTTCTTCCAGGCTCTCTAATAAGCCAAAATACCAATGTACATGTGTGGGTATTTCTTAAATACCCACACGTGTACATAATGTGAGGACAGCGAACATCACAATATTAAACTACACAATATATAAATTTTTCGTAAACATTATGATTTTGGTCAATATGGCTAACAAAAACAGAGAATTTTTGAATAAAATGTGAATAAATTTAAAGAAGAATAATCGTAAAATATATTAACGTTGGTTTGCAGAGTTTCTAAAACATAATTTTAGGACATGTGATCGCATTGCTGCTCCTGTTTGTGAATTAATTTTTATTGGCTTCAATAGAAGTATACATTTTTTCTTTTACAGAATCAACCGCTATCCAACATAAATAATGAGACAACAAACACTATGTAGTAAGATTTATTTTAAGTAGTTGTAGAAAAGTCCATTCATATAGTTTCGTTTGTTGTTTCTTTACAAAAACTCAATAAGCACAGTTCATTTTTAGGACGTCACATGTCTTATCAATCTTTCGTCATTCTTATCGCTCGGTTGGTCGACACCTTCCTTTCCCATAGCATACGCTTTTTATACGACATTGTAATTCAAACAGAGATTTATAAATGTATAGATTTTTAGATTAATGGTAAAGACAAAAAATGGTTTGGAGTGTGTACCTGCGCTAATAAATTAGTATGTTATTGCTGAGTCACGCTTATCCAAAAATTTTCAAAAGATTTTAGTTGAGAATGGGAATACTCATCCAACGAAATTGTTACGAAATTTAGAGTTAGGAAGCTGAGGAGTAATCCCCGTGCCTCGGAGAGCACATAAAGCTATCGGCACTGTAACTGATTTCTTTACGGTAATGCGGGTGGCCTCCTATTGGATTTCAAGTGAAGCCATAGAGAGTGCACACGTGTTTGCACACATAATTGCACACTATAATATCTACTGCATAATTAGCTAGTCTCCTTTGACTTGAATCAAAATGGACTAAGCGTATATCAAAGGTATCAATTAAAAAGTTTATATATTTGTTCTTTTCGAAATACATAAGTTATTAATATTCAGGCAATCTTAGAATTAATATAATACTAGTACTAGGTGAAAACTAGAAGGAAATGATGTGTTAGATAAATAAATAGGTACTATTGACATTCTATAATGTTTTTATAAAATAATGTTGACTGAATACCATAGCGATCTTTATTATATATACTGTTACAGAGTGATTTAATGAGATCTCATAAATAATAGCTATTATAACATTTATAACTATTGTGCAAAAGTCGCAATGAGTTCTTTTATTATCGTTTTCAAAAGTTATTATTTACTAATACATAACTACACACGCGATTGTAAATATTGAGTGTCAGTGTAATAGCAGCAGTAGTGGGTATTCATTGTTAGGTTAGGTACCTATAACTATTACACATATGAGACTAATTTATAGAGGCGCTCATAGCCCAGTTGCACTCGGTGATTAGAAACAATCAAGGAGGGTAAGCAACGACGGCGCTATCAGTACCTGGATGGGTGACCGCATATTAAATCCGCATTATCATAAATAATATGTTTTGAACCTTACCTTTAATTATTCAACTATTTGAAATGCACGTTGTTTTAGAGACTTTTAATAAAATTTTAGTTGATATAAATGACAGAGACTGGGTCTGTTCCATTTACATTTTAATTAGTTATCATATCTGCGACGCTGTGTGTTCATAAAGCCGTGACTCCCTGTATTTTCCTTCATCCTTCAACAAAAACACGTACACAATTAAACAACATTCACGACTAGAACAAAATATTAACCCCTTTTAGTTAGGTTCTCTCCGTAGACACGTAAAGCGCTTTCATTTCTGAGATAAGTTTATAAGGCGTCCTAAACTTAAATTTATGCCTTTTTACCCGACTATCGCAAAGACAAAGTAAGGGTAATATTTTTCGCTATGTATGTTTGTTTATTCCACTGTGGCGTTTTAACTACTGGACCGATTTTAATGAATGAGTAGTCAATAGTAGCCCGGGTGCCATAGGTTATACAATTTTTTGTCAAAAGGTTTTACGTAGTAGTTTTAAATTTTTTTCACATTTTGATACAGAAACTAAAGAGTATGTTGTACAGACATATAAAAACATTTTGTGTATGTTTATATTGATTTAATATATTATTTGTAATTAATGATATTCTTGGAGCATTAATTAATATGAGTTGTGACGGCCAATGTACGATACATCATTAGATATAATTGCCTGCAGTGTGACGAACATGCACTATGCGACGTGTAATAAAGTACAAATAATTAATTTGTTGAAATAGTTTTGTGGGAACATAGGGAATTGAACCTGTTGGATTAATTAGCTACGTATTACCAAAAAAAATGCAGAAAATGCATCCTTTCTTATATTGTGTCTAGTTATAATTTAAAAAGTTGACGATCTCCAGAGAAATTACGCACGTTTTTATAATAAATCACTGATCTGCTGTTGATATGTTGTTATGATGCAAGACGGGCACATCATTTATGTTAGCTAAGACCTGTAGTTCAAACGACCGATGATATATAAATACTTTGAAATACTTATCTATGGTCGATATTATCTGTGTTGCCTATGGCCTTATTGCTCAGCAATTTCTTCCAGGCAGCCTTTGGATGGAAGGGTTTCATTTTAAGCTGGTGCAAGATACAGAAGGTTATCTTGATATCGATATTCAAATTTATAGTATTCCTGTTCTTTTTTATTTTTAACTCTTATTTCATACAGCTTTAAGTATAGAATATGAAGTCTTCGCACATTTATAGCTAGTAGTGCGGAAAGTATTGCTATTTACTACTTTTAGGTATTTTGTTACGCAATATAAAGTAATTCTAGAAATATATTTTCTAAACTCACTATATTCCCGAGCGCCATGTTACATCGGCGTGACAGTTGTCACGTCAGTCAGACAAGATAAAGTTTACCTAAATGGGAAAGTATCGCAACGTCTGTTCCAAGTTCAAACTACAAAATTAGATTGAATCGACTAGTGCTTTTAGACTTATGTAAGTGGTTCGATCTAGGAATGATAAAAGCTTTTACTAATCTATGTTCGAGTTAAGGGTAGTTCGAGATTTCAATTATATATATTACGTTTAGAAATTATTTTTAAAAAACTTAGAAATTTTATTTATCAAAGATTATATTATCAAAGATACTAGGTTTTTTATTTTGCCTGAAATAAAATGGTCCGGGTCCTCCTCAGACCTCCTGAGACCGGCCGCAGCGGTGGTTTTTAGTAGAATCCCTCATCACCATTGGGAGAAGCGTGTAGAGTTCAAGGAGACTAGGGGGAAAAAATTACTTATATCATCGTCAGGTTGAAATGTTTTCTGACCAATACTTTATATAGCTTTATACCAGCTCCGGTATTAGACATACTAAGTAAAAGTAGAATATATCCATAATCCAACCCTTCCCCTAATCCCCCTTCCCATCCCCCAAGGGCGGCAACGCACTTGTGACGCCCCTGGTGTTGCGGGTGTCCATGGGCGGCGGTAATCGTTTACCATTAGGCGATACGTCTGCTCGTTTGCCCTCTATAACATAAAAGAAAAGAATATTGATGACCTCATCATGCTTTAAACCAAACCAAATAAGCACGAGAAATCTCACTCCACATATATAGTTTTGATTGCACCAAACTGTTCCATTAACAGAATGTGGTGAAAACAAAACCGCACATTTCATTTAAGTGTTTGTAAGTTACAATTTAAAAAGATCCTGTTTACGGTACTGGCGTACGGTTCTGAGTTTTGCAATATAAAGATTTAGAATAAATCCTCCTTTATAAATCATACTTTAGGGATATTAAGGAATATTGGCAGTTCTATATGTTTTGCCCCCTTTTTTGTATTTTCGTAAAAAAATATCTGCCGACCTTACTCTACCTCATAATACTGTCCTCATCTAATCACATATGTACACGCACGAATAAAACCGGGACCTTAACCTGTTATTCCAAAAGAATTATCTACATTTATTTTGTCTAGTAAAAGAAGGAATTATTTATAGAAATTTCATTTCTTTGAAGAAAAAAAATAATGCGAAGTTAATATATACCGTACCTTCTTAATTTTAATCTGATTCTAAAATTCCTTAAGGGAGGCTTTTAAAAATACTACTATAAAGATATTTTAAGTATATCATAATTGTTACGTTAAGTATATTTATAATTTTTACTATAATGATATTTTAAGTATATTATAATTTTCGCAAAAAAGGTTAATGTGTGTAAAAACTAATTCTAGATATGAGAACTTACAATCTTTGTGTTATATAACAAGAAAAACATCGTACAAACTAGGTGGGTAATATGTTAATAGTACAAGCTAATTGTCGTATACTGATAGTAGCGCCCATGTTTATCAGGGGTCACGCTTGTTTATTGTAACCCAGATCTTAACTTAAGTATTTATCGCTATATAAATGTGTAAGGCGCCAATAATTACAAGTTTAGGGTTCTTAGTAATGTGCGTGTAATACCTCAGACGCTAGATCTTGTCTCAAGTGGTTTTAAACTTCTTCAAAAAAATTAAAATAGAAATTATACAGCGCGGGCTAAGCAAAAAAGTTTTTTACTCTTTGAAGCGACTATGCCCGTACGAAATAACTTCGTGAGCTCGTCGCTCAACCCGAGTTTAACTGTAATAACGATTTCAATCTAGCCTACATCTAGTGTCACATAAAATAGCAATAGACGAAGCTTTACGAAACCATGTACAAAGATACCTAAAATCTGTTTAAATTAATGACATGTATGTCTGCTAAAGTTTAATATTTTTTTCAAATGACACTGTATAGTCCTCTGTCACAGAAAACATATATTATTTGAAAATCGAGCTTGAAGAAGAAAGCAGAGCTCGGTTTATTCATATATATGTTTCTCAAAAGGAATCACTCAAGGATCGAGCCGCCCTGAGCCGTGCGGGATCATAACGCTGTTACCTATTGCGGTGAACTAACGAAGTGCTCTCAAGTGCCTTCAAAGGACGCTAAGGTATGGAGAAACGTTGCCTTTTCAGACGGAGGAGAGCACTTCTTTCTGAGTTTCGTCTCAGCACGTATCCTTAGTTGTTTGAGCTCAATATTGTGTGTCACAGAGTCTTATCTGAATGCATTTACGAAGTTAAGAATTGTGTGTAATGTTCTGTATATTCATATCTTAGTGTAGCATCTTCACTTCACGAGTGCAACATCATGTCGACGACAGTTAGTGCATGTGAGTGTGGCGCATTTGGCTAAGCGAGCAAGAAACAGTTTAAAACCATACTATGTTTAGTGACTGTACTAAAAGTACGGCATACATTTAAGATTGAATGCGGGCAGCACAGGACAAGCACAGGACTATTTGTTGTTGAGATCCTTGGAGTAGACCTATGTTTGGCAGTGGACGTTTTTCGGCTAAGATGTTAACCCCTTTAAAATTGATTTACGTACCTATCTAATATGTAAAAATTTAGTGTCGCGGTATTTGTTACCAAACTCCTCTGACACGGCCGGACTATATTTATGAAATTTATGTATGTATGTTTTACTCACTAAAACGTATACATATATAATTCTGGCAGCCAAATATAGATTGAATGTATATAAGCCACGAAAATATAAAAATTACAACTAGAATATACCCCGTAACAATCATATTTAAATCCGGATGTGTAAATCAGCATAATCTATTTTCAAAAACCAATGTTGTGATATATTTTAAAATCATGTTTTCGTAAATTAAAATGAGTGTTTGTATGTTATTGCTTATTTGTCATAATTATTTTTCTTTATAAGTATAAATCATCCGTACACTGTGTATGTGACTAAACTCCTTCTAAACAGCTCAACCCATTTTAATGCAGTTTTTTGTGTCTATTCCTGAGGATTCGAGAATAGTTCAGATTCACAATTCGGTACAAAAAAACAAAAATCTATTTGTGTAATTAATGATTCGACATGCGGCGTTACCTGCTGATGAAGTTATTCCGCGGGTAACACCGCGGGGCTCATCTTGTTTAACCATAAAAACAATTATTTCACTTTGTTCTTGTCAAAACACCATAAGTCTACGCACGATTTGTTAAAACGTTTTCTTCAACCTAAGTGAAGGCAAGAAAAACGTATTGTGCATTAACATTATATTACGTAATAAACTAAAATATTATCAAATTTAAGTGTTATATTACCAATTACGTGTTATTATGGGATATAATGTTATATACTTAACTTTATGTAAACAATTAATTTATTCGCCCTATAGAAACTCACAGAAAAAGTTTCTAAAGTATGTTTTCCCTTTGAATTAAGGGCTGAACGTGAGCTCGGGGGAAATACGTATCTAACAATTTTTCATTTTGGTTGGACATTTAGTAACGATTTTCGGGACTCTAAACAAAATTATGTTCCTATTAAGTGCTATTGAGGCAATTTTGTTAACTGAACGATAATTATTTGCATGAAAAAGGAACATTAAAAAAATAAAAAGCCGAGCTCGCAAAAACGTTAGACATCATTTATATAACCCAAGGACCATTATCACGGATCTAGTGACACCTTATTCATTAAAATCGGTTTACTAGTTAGGTATTACAGACAGTCAAAAAACTGAAAGTGATCTTATCATTAGAACTACAGGCCAGCCAATGTTCAGAGAGGTTTAAGGGCCTTACTAGTTTGGGAGACAATAAAATGAGTGTATCAGATTTTTTTCTTATTCATAAACATCACCAATTCAACGGAAAGGTGAGGCATTAGGTGTTAATACTTTCAATATGTTATACGTCATTGATTCAATTGCACGAAGGCCATATTGTGAAGATTTGGTAAAAATCCAAAGAATATCTGAACTTTTACGGTTCAATGAATATCTGAAATCGCATTAGACCTTTTAACGTTGTCACGTTGAGATAATATTATTCGCAGAAGTTTTGATTGACGATAAGAATAATATAATCTTTCTGCATTGTGGGAGTTCAATGGTTCCATTTGAAATTTCTTGTTTATTTCCCCGACGGACAATAGCAAGCGCTTTTGTGTTGTAATATTTGATATAATATTGTTATTATACTTATTATATTAACTACCTTTAAGTAGAAACTCATTTTTTAAAGCAATGTTTAGGTCTTAGTTAGGGTTGCCAACTTTTTTACAAGAAAAAAAGTATAATTCTGTCAGAAAAGAACATTAATCAGTATTTTAGAAAAATGAAAAGAATTTCATTTATTATATGTTTTTTTATTACATTTTTTAGAGCCCAACCTATTAATTTATACTCATCACAATTATACTTAAAAGTAAAATAAATATGGGACTCATTTTAAATTAAATTACTAGTAGCTCTATTTCTCTCTTCTGCCTACAAAATCTTTGTCTTCTGATACTTTTTATAAATTACCTACATTGAAATTTGTTAACTCTAACAATTGATATTGACAGATTCGTTCATTATTGTGATTTGTTTGGGACTGCACTGCCCTCGGACTATCTAAACAAATTGTGAGCGTCTAAGACTATCACCTATGGTGTTAAGCATTTTGATGCTAAAAGCAATATTTTGTATACTTTCCTTTAATTCTACAGTAAAAAGTATAATGAGTTAAAAATAATATAATATTGTTTTAACAGTAGAGTTGACAACCCTAGTCTCAGTTAAGGCCACATACACACACACTGTTTGCCTATTTGTACCTATATGTACATTTTGACATTTCTCATTACAAATTTTAAACTGTTCTATAACAATAGATTCAGATTAAATGGTCTCTTTTTTTAGCATAGTATTAGGACCTTATTAGTCAACATTAATATAATACGATTGAACTCCAAGTTTACTTGTACCCAAATATGTGACTTAGATTTATGTTATATAGAAACAAGTACATTTAATACAAATTAACATTTTAATAGCTAGTGTTATTCTGAAAGATTTTCATGTTGTACATATTGTATGTAGTAGATGTTGAACTTATAAACAGAGTTTTAAATCACATCCATTGCTAGCTCTTATCAATTCTACTTCGTTCATTCTATTCTCGATGGAATCTTCTCTAGTATCTTCTTTTGATAAGATGGCAACCAGCCGGATCAGCTATTTCTGCCAATGTCAAGTATTTAAAGTCTTCAATTCTAAGTCTTCGAGTCTTCGTCGTGATGGAATTAATGATAAAAAATATAAAAAATGTGGATGACATGAAATGGGGACCGTCTTTCGCAAAAACAAAAAACTATCCCTTCTCTAGTATACAATGGCTGTACTTCAAACAAGTAGTGTTTTCCCAAAAGTCATAATTATCCCCATTTTTTCTGTTTGATAGAGGTAAAAATTTGAAGTTGAAAAAGTAAAAGGAAAATCCTAATTATTCATATTTTTTTTAAGTAATGAGCTCGGGGATTGCTCAGACTCTGGGGTGATTCAGATGAGAGTTGTAAATGTCAGAAGTGATCTCCGGAATGACGGCGTTTCATCTTATCGCTCGTGAAAGGCCGCTATTATGTAGAATTAGACACGGCATACTAGAATTTGTTACAGCCAAGCCAAGCAAGTTAAATGAAAAGGAAAAAAATAATTATGAAGTTGATGTTTATTTTACACATTTCTTTATCAGATAACAGATGTAGCCTTAACATATGAAACACATGAAATTAAAATTTCATTACTTTATAAAGGTATTGTCAATTCAAAATAAAATTCAGATGTTTTGGATATTGTTTTTGAATAACTTGGTTTCAATATACTACGTTTGTGATTTTTTTGCACACTAGATAAACAAATATACGAAATATGTGTTTCAAATTAAATTTTTACCAATGGATACCCAGTGTTCGAAATTCGATTTTTATTATTTTTTATTTATTTTAAGTTTTCTGAACTCCTCTTCCGTATCAACTTTAACCGTGCCTAATTTCATACTCCTGCATAATTTTCATAAAAAGGGGTTCAAAATGCTGACCTAAACCAGTCTCCTGCAAAGAGCGCCAAAGAGATCATTCCGATCGTGGGCAGTACATCTCTTATACGATAAAAAAAAATTCTATCAAATCTTTGAAGTGCCTAAACGACAGTAATAGACTTAGGACTTCGTACTAAGTGGGATGAAAATTAAAAAAATAAAAGCAAAATGTAGGCGTTCGATACACCTTTGCATGTTTATATTTCTTGGTAATTTATAAATAATAATTCTTTTTGTGTTTCTTCAAGACCAAACTTTTAAGTGTAAAGCTAAGGTAGTTTTTTTTACTTGCAAAACATTTTCTTTATAAATTTTATCTTAATATAAATAAACTTTTGTTTAGGCTAATCTCGCTGCTGAAGTACACGCGATTCTGGACAGTTGACTTTAATAGGGATACAAAGTTATCTATTGACGTATTTATATTTACTGAAAATTTTACCACGTGGTGAATAGTTCTTGTGGTGACAAATTAACGATACACCGTAACACCACTAATGGTCGTCCAATGGGTGTCGTAACGCCTGTTTAGGGTGCAAATTACGCAGGACAACGACACTGCATAGAGAAAGTAAGCTAGAAACCAAATCTATAGCAACTCTCTCTCAAAGCAACAATGGTCAACTATGGTATTGTAGGCTTGAAGCTCCTTTCTAAAAAGACGGTTATGTTCATCAGTTGTTTACTAAAGGCTGTAAAATAAAATGTCTAGATATATCAAGTACGAAATACTCTTATTGCAGGTTTCTTACGATTGCTCATTAGAGGTACGCAAAATAGAGCGCCATGACTGTCTTTCTTGCATAAAGTATTTCATGTAAGGGCTATATCAAGCTGTGATATTCATCGTGGGAGAGCCACGCTTCAGCATGCATGGGCCGGCTCGATCCGAGTGTACCTTCTCCCCATCCTCCAAAGGCCGGCAACTCACTTGTGACGCCTCTAGCGTTGCGGGTGTTCCTGGGCGGCGGTTATCGCTTACCCTCAGGTGATACGTCTGCTCGTTTGCCTCCTATTCTATAAAAAAAATTAGACTAAATTTTACATTTTATAATATGAATGAGACTTAATATAAAAAAACAGCATAGAGCGTGCTGACAAAAAATTTTTAACTACGTGTTTTTTTGCGAAGTTTATACATATACATATAATAATAAATCATTAATGTATACCTACAAAACACCTACTGTGTAACAGTACAGTACAAACTCCCACATTCAGTACACTACGCTATCCGTTACAGTAACTAGACAAATAAAATTGAAGTGTCTATTTATGATTTCAAATTAAAAGCTTCTCACTAAATACATATGAAAGTATAAATGGTACATACATCAAAAAAACCAAGCTTAAACTTTTTTGTCTGTCTGTTTGTTCCGGCTAAACTCTTAAACGGCTGGACTGATTTTGAAAGGACTTTCCCTGGCAATTAGCTGATGATATAAGGAGTAACTTAGGCTGCTGAAAACAACGGTGAGTTACTCAGCTTCCTAAATAAGTTAAGTAAGATAATAAGACAAACATTTAATAAGAACCCGAGACTCTTTGTATATTTTTTTGGTGTATTTCTTTCATAGGTTGGTTAGTAAGTTTATTAGAAAGTTAGTAACGATTAATTTACTTTCGATTGTAACACACTTGACTAGCAATTCATTTGAATGAAACTGTGCTAGACGAAGTACCCAAGTCGTGCCGCCATTGTTATAATTTATTCATACAGAACGATTAATCTAGTTCACCGCTAGCCTAATCAAGAAGCCGATGTATATTACAGAGTCGTTGTACGTACAACCTTTAATATCAATTTTAGGCTCCTAATCTCGGGCATTGGGGGATTTAAGACCCGTAACTTCTACTGTAAGACTAATTAAGTTCGATTTAGGGACGGCATGCGCTTAATGTTCCAGTAAACATAAGTAATACGCTCTGTGGAGGAACGAGTATCGTGTCCCTCCAACACAAAGGGAGGATCCTCCGACCAAGCGAGGTGATCATGCCTGGCGGGCCACTGCCCAACGGTTGATATGTATAGCGCGAGAACTTCTATTGCGCGATTTAGGATTGGTAGTTTCTTAGTTTCTATCGTTACTCCGTAGTTCGACGTGTCTTCAGTAGATGGCGCCGTAGTGTTTTAAGTTTTGCGTTGTATGTGGAAGTCACCACACGCACCAAGATTACATAGGCAGGTAAATCATTTGAACAGTTCTCTATCTGCTCAAATATTCTTTTTCTATTTTTAAATTTTACAACATTTTTAATTGTGTCTTACATGTTTATTAATAAAACTTTAGACTTTATTCTGAACATTATAAAAAACTTTTCATTTGAAACAAAAGATCGATTGTGTATCAATAAATTAATGTTATATGAACTCACATGAAGAAAAAACCATAGACGGCTTTTTTCATTCCTTGAAATTAAGTTTAAATTAAATTAAGTCTTAGTAAGTTGTTTAAATTAAGTCTTATTCCTGTAAATTAATAAAGTAAACGAAAACAATTCCTGTAAATTAAACCCGATTTAATTTAACAGAATTGTGCTAAGAAAATCCTGACACGATGTAGACAAGTAGGTAAATACATATATGAAAAATATGTTTTTTTTTGGTCTGAAATTTCCAATTTATTCAAAGTAAAGAAAAAAGCTAATTCTGCGTGAATCTTATTATCAGAGTTTGACAACACGAAGCTTATTTAATATATATAATGTCATTTTTGTTTTTCGTGATCCTGTACCTCTGGATAAAAGCGTCCTTATTAAATCTACTAAGATGTATATTTCATATAAATAAAATCGTCGTCTGTAAGACTTTTCTTCTATATAGAAACATTTAAAATGAATTATGAATTGTAAGCTTAATTAGTTTTTGAAATTCGGTTGCCATACTGCAAAAGCAAAGGCGTTTATATTTCTTAATCCGCTAAATTATCTTTCGCTTTAGTTCAATCCAAAATACAACACATTCGAATACCTATATTTTTAATAATTTATTTTTGTTGAGCGGTAAAGCCAAATCTAATTATAAAAACAATTTAAAAGTGTTGTCTTGATTCATACTCATACACATTTTTTTTTGTGTGTGCCTGCCAAAGTGACTCTTCCCTGTCTGATGGAAAGCATGAGTTGATTCCAAGAGTGGTGGTCACCATACTCATTGTGAATGCAAACAATACGACAATGCATCATCATTACCGTTATCAGCCCGTTGCAGTCCAGTGCTGGACATAGGCCTCTTTTTTTACGTGTGGAAACCCCCTCTGGCCTTCACCCCACAGGGGTTTGCGGCGGGGCGGTGTGTCGGAATCGAACCGCCTAAAACGACACGGTGTGCCACTCTGTGCCTGAGACGGGAGGGATCCGGGAACCGCTTTCTTACGCCATCCGGACTGGACATAGGCCTCTCCCAAGGAACACCACAGAGTTCGATCTGTTATTTTTTTTTTTGCTCAATGCTATGTTTTTATTATATAAGGTCTATTAAATTGAGTTAAAATGTCTTCTTAAATATAATAATAAATGTATTAAACCAGTTTATGTATCTTCGCCAATTGACATAAGAACAAAGTCGAGCAGATGTATAAAATAGTTCAATATATGCCCGTTCAAATAAATGTTCGCAGCGGAGGTCGATCGCAAAAACAAACGTTTACCTGTCTATTCACCGGAAACAGAACGTGTTTTATTACATTACATTTTAAAACACTCCACAGCGTGTTTTGACTCGTTGCACTACACGCGAACCTTCAATATACTATCTGTAATATTATAGTTTGATATTTTCCAATATAAAGGTCTTATTCCGAGTCCTTTGACACATGAATATGATAATCCCCAACACCAAAGTCACAGGTGCTAAGAAAACACGATGTTACCGCAAAAGTAATACTATAACGATTTTCATATGACAGATTTTTCGTGCAGGTTGTCGTGACACAGCAATGTATGCCGATTATTGAGGATTTACGCACCCACCTTTACGACAGTAGTATGGGAACTGATATATCAAAGACAATAGGTAAGGTTCGCATTTGCGTTTTGTGGTTTTTGTCGTTCACCCTGCCTTCTGAGAACCGTACAATCGAAGCGTGCGATATTAATACGCGTTCCAAAAACGGCAATATGTATTAACCGCGTAGAAACATTTATGACTATGAATATGTTTGTATTGTTACGTACGGCGTGGTAACGTAAACAAATGAATATTATACAAATTCAATAATTTTGTTTAGAATATTTGGTATTTTCATATTTTAACGGCAGTTGTAGGCTTTAATATTAGGATAATAACAGTAAACGACGCTTGGGTTGTATCAACAGCTACATGGAACGAGTGTAATTTCGCCAGGCAATCTGTGCGCAAATGATCTTTTTTTTACCAGAGATACCTATTTGTTTGTTGGAAATATCAGAAGTGAAGAAAAAAAGGTTAAATGGCAATAAAAAGGACCTACCATTTTGACGCAGGTGTGGATAAGAAGTGCTAAAAGTTAATGTTGATTCCTTCTAAATTTTCTTCAACTCCGAGGAGAACGAAAAAATTTTCATCATAATTGTAATGAAAGTCAGTAATGAAAACACTGAATTATTGAAATCAAGTGCGCACGCTTGCAAGAACACAAGATTTATTGACATATCCTATGCACTGTTTTGAGTTTACTCCATTGCGGCTCACTCTCTCTAAAAATACCGTGGGAGAGCCTCGTTTCGGCATGAATGGGCCGGCTCGCCCGGAGTCAGACACGGCCTCACAGAAAACCGGTGTAAAGCTGTTTCACACCGGCTTGCGCCGTGTTTCACCGAGTGGGTGAGGATACCGGAGGCCCATACACCAACCTCTCGTCCTATCCCCTCCCCATTCCCCAAAGGTCGGCAACGCACTTTGCATCTGGTGTTGCGGGTGTCCATGGGGGCGGTAATCGCCCTCCATCAGGCGATACGTCTGCTCGTTTGCGCGCTATAAAAAAAGAAAAAAAACGTACTAAGTTATCCTGACCTTGATTTTTTTTAAAGTTTATTTTTAGGAAACAAATACTTATTGCTCATATTAACAGCGATTTACAGTCGAGTTGAAGATGCTGGCAAAAGAAGCCATTTCCTACTACTACAATTTTCGGTTGTTCAAAAAGTTTTATTGCATTTCTTTGTTTAAATTAGTATGTCTTACTTACTGATGACTGTATAAAGATGTAAATAAAATATGTTATAATTTTTATGCTCCTAAAATACTAAGGGCGTTCCTACAGCTAAAAATCATAATTGCTTAAGAGCTAGCTTACTTGTTTTGATAACTCGTTATATGTACAATGAGTGATGAGTATGATTTATGGTAACCAAAAATAAACATTAAACTATTAAGTTAAAGATCATTTGAAATATTAAATATATTTTTTTACTCATTTTTGTGTGTAAGGCATTTCAAACTTCTTGAATTTACAATTAAAATTACTGTAAAAATATGAGATATCTTTGTTATATACCTAAGTCAACTGCCTCTGTGGCACAGTGGTAGCGAATGCGACTGCTGTGCAAGAGCTCTCGGGTTCGATTCCTGAGTTGGACTAAATGTTTGTATGATCTGCAAATATTTGTTTCGGAGTTTGGCTGTTTTCTATGTATAATATGTATGTATTTACAAAAAAAGTATATATGTATTTATATCAGTTGTCTAGTACCTATAGTACAAGCTCTGCTTAGTTTGGGACTAGATGGCGTTGTGTGTTAAAATGTCTGAACATATTTATTTAATTTATTTATTTATTTAAGTGTTACAAATCATTGTTTACGGTTATTTTACGCATTCATGGCCAGCAATTGACTTGTGCAAACAACCTTGATTGTGAGATGTCGACTCTCCCACGACATCAGAAGGCGGTAGGTGATTTAGACAACTGACAAATATTTCTATTCGATCTACTGTGGTTATATAGTTTTATAGAAAGTGTTATTCATTGTATTTTTCAACATGCCGTTTGTGCTTGTGTCGACAGTTTCGTCCTCTATTGTGGCCTGATTGTCGGGAGATGATAAATGATGACCGCACGGGATGTGCCAGAGTGTTTTTTCTCCTATTGTATCGCGTTCAAGATGAGGCCTCTTCCCTGGATCGCTTCAAAACAATTTTTATGACTCAGTAATTTTATTGTTTGTATTTAGATCTCTTAGGAAATGATCTTAACAGATTTGTTTTACTTTTAAGCTTTGAATTTTTATTTCTTCGAGTATTATCATCAAATTTAATAAGTTTCAGAGTTTCTAGTAATTATATATCTTTTTATTTATGTATGAGCCTATCGAAGTGACTTTCCATTGTCTGATGGAAAACATGAGCAGAATCCAAGAGTTGTGGTCACCATACTCATTGCGAATGCAGACAATGCAACAACGCAGCGTGGTGACCTACACTATGGCTGCCTATTGGAATGCTTCTTTCTGCATAGTTGAAAAATAAAAATAAAACGTTTACGATCTCGATTGTTGGCACTTAATGATATTTGTTGAAATACATTCTAGAATCAAACTCACTTGTACTTATTCCAATATTTTAATTAAGTTCACACGTAACCGGTTTCGCCTTTGGCATTCTCAAAGGTAAAAATAAAACATTTACGTTGCATAAACTTACGTATAACAATTAAAAACAAAGAAACAAGAATAAAGTAACAGAAAGGCCTCTCCAAAAGTATTAAGTTTCGTTCCACTTAATAGTTTGAACTTGTCGAACTGTCCAAGTTGTAAGTCATAACTGGTAATATCATGTTCTAAATTGTACGATCCCTTCGAACGAACGATTGATGTGAGTGTTAAAGTTGTAGGTTCACAGTACCGTAATACTAATGTGTTATACTATAAACCGAACACCTGAAGTTTCCAGAAGTAATTTCAATAAATATTGTAATATAAATGCAAACGCATAGCACGTCAGTCTCACTTCAAACCAACATTCAATGCCAAACTTTTATGAATCACACTGCCTACCAACAAAATTAAATAAAGTACTTCCTTTTAAAAAATCGTCTTTATAGTAGTTTTTTTATCATTTTATTATATATACACTTCTATATAGACCACGTATCAGTTGATTTGTCAGGAAATGCGCAAGGATAAGTTCTTGCAAACTTGAGTTTTAGAGTCACAAGAGACTATTGGCCAGTGTCGCATAGTAGACCAAAACCTCCTTTTCAAAGAGAGACCCACGTCAAGCAGTGGACTGTTAAAAGCTGTTGATGATGAAACATTAAATTACCAGAACATTTAACTGTTAAAAAATGTTATTGTCAATGCAATTTGGCATTGAGATACTTTGCGTCTATTACCTATACCCGGGAGGAGTCGCAGGCAAAAGCTACTAACTAATTAATTTTAGTACGTAAATGTTGTGTTTGGTTCGACTCGGTGATATTGATATTTTGACAATCAAGATCTCTACTTGTGCTGCGCATGAATAATAATGATCATACATACAATAATGGCACACCAATGTGCTTATTCAATGATTACAAGTTGTACGTAGATAGCTAAAAAAGCGTTGTTACTGGACACAAACAAGCAAGCATAATGGTGCAGAGAATTGGCCGTGACAGAATTAACAGATAGACATACAGAGTTACTATCGAATTTAAAATATTATTTCGAAAATATGGATTACGTTAAAGTTATTTAATTATCGTAACATAAAATTAAGTTACGTGCCTGTTTTATAAAACATAAATAGAAGGGAAATATGTTAGAAAGGGTTTTCAGAATTACTCAAAAGGCCACACCGTATAAAGGAAATTTTGTTGGTACCTGTGTGAACTTTATAATGTAGAATTTTAATTATCTTTTAGGTACTGCGTGCGTTGCTTTATTAACATGTCAGCATAAATGGCTAAAGTTTGACCACTTAGCACTTAGATCTAAATTACCCCATTTAGTGACGTATATTTCATTGTTTGTTCTCTTAAAATATGTAACTTCTGGAACATTCATTTACTGAGAAGGTTATAAGACATTGAAACAATTTTTTTTTCATATAATTCTTGCTTACTTAAAAGAAAAACATCATCATATTATAGAAAACCAATGCGTGTAATTTACACCAACTTTAATGGCAAGAGAATCTTCTATATCTATATAATCTATATATTATTATTAGTGATGCAATTCCAACAAAACTTTCAACGTTTACCTGGACAATAGAAGGTACATTCTTTACCTACTACTATAAACAACGAAACAAATATCAACTCAGGTTAAAAACTTATCTTTCAACCTCTTTACCGTTATGTCAAAGCTACGTTTTTTACGTGTTTTCCTTAGGAACTATGAATCATTGATAAAGTATAAAGCAACTGAGTCATATCATCGCATTGGCTGCAAAAAGGCCTTTATATCAAAAGAGATCACTGTCACGACGACCGGCGGACGGAACACTTTGAGACACAAATGGCAGACCGTCTAGATTTCTGTGTTATTATCCATCTACAATAAGGGGTTATGATCCTACAGGCTCCTATTCTGTATTCAAAGATAAGAAGACACTTTATTTTTCTTCTTTTTGCTTTGAAATAGAAAGGGTTTTGGTAATGGGGGTACAATAGAATTTCTATATGAATTAGTTCTGGTAGTTAGCTTGTTAATAATAATAATTGCAGCGTAATAATCCAGAACATATCTTTTTAAAAAACCTGAGTTCATTGATTTTGATGTATTTAAGGATATGTTTTTCTATAACACAAAACTGTCCTTAAGCCGCGCTTCTTTCCTGAGAAAAACATTGGAATAGCTGATTATGTCAAAGCTCAAAATTCGTTAAATATATCCATACTTTGCTGTGATTGATGAGGAATGAACAACAACACTGACACAAAAATGGATGAAAACAATATTTGTAGTGGGTTTTTTACATTTTGAAACGTACAAATATTCACTTAACACATTTTTATATATAGACCCATGTTTATACTTCAGTCATGATCGCTAATAAGTTGTAACAGCTGCAGTTCTTCGCTTCCATTAAATATCTAATTATAGATTTGTCTACATGTCGTATCTTAAAACATGAATCGTTAAATTTAGAATATCTTGAGCCCTAGTCCCATAGTCCTTGTTTTGAGTCTTGCCTTGAATAGCATAGAAGTATTTATTATTTTGTTACTTATGTCTAAAAAGATTAATAAGAAAATACGTCGAGGAAAACAACAAGTCACGGGGCTATGAAGTGGTTCAAGTACGATTTCAATTAACGTTCATTAATAACCTCTAGCGCCATACATCGTAGTAGGTGTGACTATTGTTGATTCTGTATACCTATTTCTTTTTTTTAATAATGTTTTAATAAGTTTTTTTATCATAACTTAGTTTGCTACCGGTTTATGTCTCTAGTTATAGGAAGCGTTTAATTTAAAAAGATTTATTACAACAAGCTTTTATTACATGTTAGTAAAAAAAAATAACTTTAAGCCCTTTCATTTGATACCCATATTGGGTGGGTTGTTCAGAAATAAGGACTGGCCGTCCTTTTTTTGGAATCATAATAATACCGCTTATATATAATTGAATTGTCATCAGAACTAAAATTTTATTTCAAAATTCAGCTCAATTGGAAATCGGGAAGTAGATCAAATTTAACTTGCAAGATTTGATTATAGACAAACATCGGGACAAGTGAAACTAAATAAAAGTTTGTAACAGCAACACAACTAAAAGAACAGATAGTCAAAAACAATAAGTGATTTCACTCAATGGAAAATCTTGATCACTGTGGCTAAATACTCATAGATAATAAATAAGATTACCGAGATTTATTTCTGGTTTCGTATCGTACATGACTCCCTTCATTACACAAGATCTCTGAGTTAGTTGCTTAATAAATATATATCATAAATACCTTATTCTTCTTTCTTGTTTATGGTAGTGAATTTATGAATCTGTTGTTTTCGGTATTATGACATACAAATTGCAGGGGTTGTGCTTGATTTATGTACAAACAGATGAAATATAGTTCCTTAGACATACAATTAAGACAACATTTTTAAATATATTTTTCATGTTTGTTTTCTTTCTTTGCAGGTACGTTTTTGGAATTCTTGAGTTCAAATAACAAGTTCATTTATGTAAACCTTTCATGTGGTAAGTCTTGTGCATTAATATATGTACATTTAATTATTACATACAGACAAACAGTATACAGGACGGAGGACGTCAGTCGTAACATATTGCGGTATTCGCACTTTGATAACCCTACATTCTGAATTATGTTTGCGTGTACCTGAGGATGGTTCTGTATGTTTGCGTAACTAATATATGAATACTAAATTTATTGCTTACTGCCCTGCACAGGCCAAACGTCAACATACATTTGCCATTTTGATTATTGTAGCAAAGAGATTGGCAGGTTCCTTTTGTGATCTACCACCTTAATAACGCTGATTATATTCCCAAAGATTACATAGTTTGCAAGGAAATGAGTTAATGTGGACAAGGAAAACAGATAGGACAACGAAGATAAGTAAGGGATAGCACTGGTTTCAAATGGGGAAATGGGACAGGGACCGTAACTTGAAGAGTTCGGGGTTAAGTACTCGCATGTCCGTCCCGGGATTAGAGATACTAGTGGGATAGGGACTGCTAGTATGTGGGTTACAAGTAGAGTACATTAATCACATGTTTTGTAAATAGGGTTCGAATTTGAGTGTCGGAAATCAGTGATGAAAGAGGTGTTGCTTTGTATGATTTGAGATACTATCTTGATACACTGTAAACCTGGCATTATAAGAAGAGGACTTACGCATATTGATACCGTAAACAACAACTTACTACAGCGATAAATGCATTCATATTTTTTATAATTAAATTTTGCAATCGTATTTCTTTCTTTCTTTATTTGTGCATGAAATCAGTGTATGCATTTTGTATTAACAACTTAAAACTATTTCAAAAAACTAAAAGCATTTAATATACCTTCAGCATTAAATAAATTATAATTTTATAAATGACTAGCTTTGGTTCGCGGTTCAACTCATGTGTTTGTCAATTATTGATGGAAAGAGCAGCCTATGTCCTTCCTCGTAATCGAATCAAAGTATCTCCATGCCCTATTTCATTGAAATCGTCACAGCAGTTAAGCCTTAAAAGAATAATAGACAGACAGACAGAAATAGAATTTATAATAGTAATATGAATAGTAGAGAATCCTTTGTCATCTCACGGGGATAAGGATTGTCCCGCAATGTTCCTAACGCATTCTTTCACAACGATTTCTAAAAATAGTAGGTATGTTTTCTATTTTAGATTCTGGGACTGTCGTGTTGATTTAAATTTGTCGTAGGTAGTTAGTTTTTAGTATAGATAACAAAAATGCCTTGCAAGGAATCGCTTGGTAATAAGAAGAAAGGAATACAATGACAGCCTTAAGCAAAACGACGCTTTGTGTTATAAGTATATGGAACATTAATTGTCATGCAACATACTCTTTCCATGGGATTTAATTAGTTTTTGCTTGTTTTACATTCTTAATTATTAAGTATGGCAATATTCGTACGCAACTTTTAAGCAATGAAAGAATTCAATTTAGTTCGACCATAACGAAAACCAATTTCAATTAAATGCAACATCAGAATAACATTTTCCGAATTCCTTAACTAAAACAAATAGTGATAAGACTGTCGACCGATATTGTAACGCTACGTTCATGTATATATTTGTATATTTTTTCTTGTAGCGGTGTGTAATGAAAAGTTAGTTATTGTTAAAAGACTTCATAAAAGTAAGGGGTTCTCAATTCGACTGTATTTTTTTGTTTGTTACCTCAGAACTTTCGACTAGGTGAGCCGACTTTAATGATTCTTTTTTTCTGAAAGCTAGTATTTCCCCTTATGGCCCCGTGTAAATTTGGCTCAGTTCTTGAAGTCGGTTTTTTTTTGTAAAATTTTAGTCATTTAATTATTATGAAAGATTCATGTAATTATTATACCTAAAAAGAAAACTAAGTAATGAATTATTTTTATAGGTATGGTTGAATTTAAATCAAAGTTCTCTTTCAACAGGTTTTCTTTCAACCGAAGACTTGATTAATATGACAAATCCATAAATGGGATGACCTTTTTCAGTATTTATCTTAACTAAATTTAGTAAAATTCAACTTAGTTTGGTGTGAAGTATAACAAAGTTGTTATGTTATAGCTACAATGCTCCATTATCCTTGATTAGGTCAAACCACATGCTCGCTGCGCTACATAGATACTATACTACCCCAAATTAGTGCTGTGGTTTTGTTTATAATTGACCCTAACAAAGTTCCGAGTGAAAACATATTTTAAAAGCTTCATGTTTATCATGCTAGTAGGAGGGTAGGGAAATGAGCACACGGGTTCATAATTGATTCGCGGCACAAACATTAATCGCTGCTATGAAGAGGGATCTATAACTATAGATACAACTGTATTGGTTGGTAAAGTCGTACCTCCTTCCCCTAAAGTAGGGCAAAGTGGGAATCTAAGACTCACTTATAATCTTCTTACATAGTGATTAATTCTGAAACAAATAAATTCATAAAGTGACTTGTCAGTTATCACGTTTTTTCAAATTCAACTACAGTATTCATGTATTGCGCCTAACGAAGATTCTGAAACTTTTGATGAGATAATATAGCAATATTCCGGGCAAACCTCGCTTGATTCTACTAAAAAATGAATAAGTATCGCACTTAGGGACCCTCAAATTATTTGAGATAAAAATACTTTTAGGCCAAAAAAATGCAGTCTCGGAGGGACAGTTAAGTCTCAACTTGCTCTATAAACTATTCATATGCAAGAAACTTCGGTAGTATAAAAGGAACGTTCAAACAAAAAATGATTGGCGTTTCTATACTTTTATTAGGAGTGACTGTGAAAATTAATTCATAACTTTTGTTTTCAAGATCATGCGGTTGTTGAGCGTACTGACCGGTTGAAAAATATTGTAACGTCACTCAGAAATATTACTTTGACATTTTTTTTAAGATGACGGTAGAAAAATTTTTGATGGCCATAAGAATTGTTAATTTCTCATAGCCTTAATTAAAAAGTTTTTGTTTGAAGTATGTAGATACTGTTTTTTACTTACAATATAGTTTTAAGTGCAGTTTGACATGGAAAATTTTATATTTTTTATTTTTCTGGGTATGATTCTAAAATAAGATTTCATTTTATTCATATATAGGCATTGAGGAATAACATACGTAGTAATATTAGTTGAATGTGTTTAGATAATATAATACTGTACTAGTATAATTGGAGAGGCCCACGTCCAGCTGTGAACTGCGATAAGCTAATGACTAGTATGGTATTGTATAAAAAAGCGTGTTTTAAAAAAGGAGGGGTTGTGGCTTAGTGGTAATTGAGTAAGTTAATACAATAGAAAGACTTAAATATCATAGCCGGGCCAGTCTATGCATGGGTGACAAATTTTTTACATATACGGGCCTGAGATCCCCTGCCTCGGAGAGCACGTCGATTTCGGTTTCCACACGAACATTTGTAGCAATCGTTTAGGGTATTTAAAGCCATAAAAATAGAAGTTTAATGGTATCAGTACGGAACACCAGTATTCAAAAAAGTTCGGAGGCAAACACTTAAAAAATCTCTATATTTTTGTAATTCTTGTCTCCTAAGTGCACATTACACAATGCCTATAATATATCACTATGTCTAGCTTAATTATGTTGTAGTATTCGAAATTAACGGAAAGCCCCTATCTATAATGATAAATCAAATATATTTTTTCAACTTTGTTCAATAAATTAAATACGGCCTACAGATAACTGAAAAGCTTTGAATCCTAATTGGTATATAAAGTCCGAACGATTCGATTATATGATACGTTTACAAATAAATATGTGATCAAATAGGTAAATTATGTAGCTAGACATAGCTAATCAAGTAATTGATTGTTTGACGAAGGTTTATTTGAACGACCGGCGACCCTTGCAAGTATGTTGAGTGGTTAGAATTACAAGGTTTTTTACATGTATATTATGTAGTACTTATTATAAAAAAAATAAAATTTTTAATAAGTAGAGGTAGCCTGTTAGTATTTTTTTAACAATAGTGGTAAAGTATTCCTAGTTTTAAAATCCTTAGATTAAAGGAAGGAGGAAATACTTTATTTACTTAATTTTGAGGTGTTTGATATGTATTTGTATTATATTAGTTGTCTCATGTTGTATCAGCACCCGTAAATAGAAGCTCTGCTTAGTTTGGGAGCACATGGCGTTGTGTATAAGTGTTCGTAATATTTATTTATTTATTTATTATTACGTGATAACTACGATAAGTAATTAGTTTATTGCTGTACAATTTAAATGATTCAATTTGTACTCCATTGTCAATATAGAGAAAATAGACAATAGGATATATATATATATAATATTAACCTAATATTAATCTCACTCACATTTCAGATATAGAAGTACCTACTGCTACTATCCCTTTAATATTTCGTTCTGTCTTTTTATTTCTCATTGGAAACTGAAAGCCTTTTAGCGTAAAGAAGAAATATGACTCAGGATAAGTTAAAATTTAGTATCAGATTATTCAGGCATAGACGGAATACGTAGTTGCAGGGATTGGTATCAAAAGTGATTGAACATGGGCGGTCGAGCCAAGCTAACTTCGTTGCAGCAATGTAATGTTATCGCACTGAGGTCGAGGGGATAAAAGCTTCTAAAGCTGGTCGAGAATGAATGGCTCTATGGGGATTGAACGATTTTGCTTATGATACTATTGAGCTGTTTCCTGACACGCTTTGCTGTCGTACAATGTGTTTGCAAAAGTAGGTAATTATGTATTTTATATAAGGATCATAATTTAAGTGTGTTATATTTCAATGTAAAGATTTAAGATTTTTCAGTGCGGAATTGTTAAAGCTTTTTATATTATACAGATTGTTTTCTATTGTGCATTGCCATTTTTATATAGTAGATATTTTTCCTTTGATATTCACATTTTATGGCTTAATGTGAATAAATGTTTAAATCAAGACATTATATGACAAATTTCAATGAAATAAACATAAAATAAATAAAAGGAAATAATAACAATGAAAAAAGAAACAATAACAATATTTACATGCAAACGTCAATAAATTCCTCTAAATCATCGCCTACTAGTAGCGTTTCCAGAACGCTAGCAGCATTGCCACGCTGAACGGCGATACTAAATCTCTGTACTACAAAGAGGCCGGCTTCTGGTCATAAGAAGCGTCGATCAATTGCTTGTATGACTTAATTGCATTCTTAAAGCACGTAATAGGTCTACGGCTAGATGATTTTTTAAAATATTTTTATTATTTTTTATTGCTATTTTCTGTTATTTTATACACTATGTATAGTATTTAATTAAAAACATGAACTTGGATTTATAGATCCAATTTATCAAGCAATCCATTATTTCTTTATCTTAATTTCATTTTCTTTGTTAAGTAAAATATAGTATAGTCTGTGATAAGATTGTCAATTATTTGTGTATGAATTTTGACATTGTTAGGGATGAATAACAAGAGATTTAATTTATTCACATTGTTGCCTATCGCAATATAAGTAACGTCAAAACGTGCAAACGTTTTGTTAATATACCTACTGTAAGTTTATACTGCTTATTTGCAATAAATATTCTGATTGACTATGATTTATTAGTACACTAACATGTATTAGGGCTCGGCAAAGGTTCTAAAACTAGTCGTAAAAGCGAGGAACTACAACTGTCTACCTAGATCTGAATGGCTACACTTCCATTACTCATGGAAGAAAGAGCAATAGCTCACGGGCCAACATATGTTCTTCGATTGCAAACAGTTTGCGTATGTTCGCAGCTCACACGGCATCGGATACCGTTCTGACAAAAGACTAATGGGATTTTAGGTCGCTTGCACTTTAAATGTCACGTAAACAACAAAAACAAGTGTTAGTTCGTATAGAAATAGCACACTTTACACACTGCACTACACATGCATCACGTAAACCTTCATATTTGTTCTATTTTCATAGTTTCAAATCAAATTTTCACACAGTTCCTTGGTTCTCCCACAGACAGTGTCTGGGATATTCAATTCTAAGTTTTGAATATTCATCGGCTTGTTAGCATAAACACGTCCTTTTCGATAGCACCACTCACAAAAGTCAAGAAGCTGTCAAATTAGGCGATCTTTGGTGGTAATCAATATTTTAATTCTATTCTTGTCGTTGAATGGCCTGAAAATATCATGTGTTGACCATTTTTGTGATTTAAAGAAACTATGGCAATTTGT
Source organism: Hyphantria cunea (assembly GCA_003709505.1). Taxonomy (NCBI): domain Eukaryota; kingdom Metazoa; phylum Arthropoda; class Insecta; order Lepidoptera; family Erebidae; genus Hyphantria; species Hyphantria cunea. Next base: position 857,485 of record PKRV01000116.1, read on the forward strand.
CAGGAAGCAAGTATAAAATCTGTACCTACCTACATATGTACATCCAGATTACTGAATACAATTTGAACATTGAGTATTACTGTGAAGAGGTGTGAAGTGAGTATTATACTTATACTCGGTACACATACGTATTACTGTATAAATAACTTGACGAAGTATGAAACTACCGGGATAGTACCATAAACATCTACGAATACGGCTCATTAGGCTTCACACAAAGCTTTATACAGAGTAAAAACGCGCCTGTAAGAGTACCAGCGTATGTTACTCAAATTTTTTATTGAAAGTGAGGCAAGACATTAAGCATTTCAGGGAAATCATCACCTACGATCGTTTCTTTTTTACAGAAGAAAAAATTGAATCTACCTGGTTGCACTTCAATATCTGTATTTGAGAAAATAACGAAATAATCATAAATTTACTTCTCTATTTCTGATATATAATCTCTGTTTTAGAATAAAAAGTTGTCAATGTAAAATGTTTACCAAATTCTCCTTAAAAATCTCATTATTATTGTAATTATATTGTATAGCTAGGTATGTATTTGTATGTGTGTATTATATTTTGTGATTTTCAATAGAATATTGTGTTTTCGGTTCCTGCTTTATCCCGAAGTCATACACGATTAGTGACTACATCGGATTAAATACAATCAACAAAGTCGACCATTATTAAAACCTATGTACTATTCAGAATAAGAGTTTTATCTCAACTTTTTTTTTCAAGTTTGGAATGTTTACATAAGAAAATGTAACGAGTAAATGTAGCGTCTAATTTGAATCTTAAAAGTAAAAAATTCATTGTAATGATACGATCTACAGTTCAAGACATTTCATGTCCCATTATTAGTGTTTGCACCTCCAAGAATAGATTTTTATAGTTGTACGGTAAATTTACTCCGTTTATGGGAGTTGTAAACTGTACCAAAGATTTAAAGAGCGATTTGCTGGTACCACAAATAGAAGTATTTTATAGCAATGGTTCAAAACCCTTACTCACGTGTGTTCTCGCCTTACAATCAGTTGGGACGATTTTAGATCGAAATTACTAGTCACAATTACTAAATAAATAGAGTACATCTGTGGCGTCCGTTTGTGTCGATCTATGATTTTTGTCTGTTGCTTCATTTTAACGTTCATAAATGTTACTTAGTGTCTAAATTGAATAAATGATTTTGAATTTGAATTTGAATCTGGAGCTGGAACTGGAACCTCGTATTATGCTATATTGATGATGTAACTCTCCGTGTGGTGGCGAATGAATAATTCAGAGTGTCACTACCCCTATTCATCCCATAGGTGTTGTAAAAGGTGATTAAGGGACAAACTACGTAGGTTAATATCACAGCAAAAAGAAAGAACACTTGACACAAACCCTACATCTTATATTATCACGTCTGAGCAGTGTATCATAGAAGGCCAAAGCCTCCTTGTTAAGGAGGGGCCTATGTATAGCAGCAGACTGTTAAAGGCGGTTTCTGCGTGATGGCGATGATGTGTAACTGAGACGACTCAAGGCATGTGGAGTCCCTGTCTTTTTTACACCAAGCAGAAAAATAATTCTGAATATATTGGCGATTTGACCAATTCATGAAGACGTTGGCTTTCAGACTCAACGCTGCAATGTTTTCCGATAACGCAGCTTGAAAAAGGTTTTGTTTTATTCTGTAACTGCTGTAAGTAATCGTGGAAATATGCTATTGCTCTTTTACGATCGTCACAAAATATTGCTTCCTGAAATAACTTTGGTAAATGATTTATATAGACACTTGCTAGTTTTATTTACTACAGATGATAACGTTCACAGAAGTTCAATTAAGAGAATTATTTTTATTTAGAGTATAGTATTAATTTTGGAGAGTTTTGTGATCGTTATCGATCAAAACGATTACAACTTAACTTTACACTTTAATCGGTAGGGTAAGAGTCTATATTAAACAACTGTTACTATTTAGAGTTGTTCGATATAAAATCAATACTATTCTACTATTATCTTTCGTGACCACTGTTTTTTCATTGCTCTACCACAACTTGTGGCTAGGATAACCCCAAAATTGATTCAAGGTCCGTCATATCGCTTCCATGTTAATTATTTTACTCCTAAATACGTATGTTTTCCTTTTTACGTGGAAAGTTTGATGTCTACGTTGAAAAGTTCTTTCAGAAGCGTTGAGTACGTAATAATATTGTATAGGTATTAGTTTGTTGTCAATTAGGAACAAATAAATAGTAATAATTCTTACAGATACCAATTATAATTTATAATATTACGTTTACAGTTCATTTTAACTTTATTTCGGACTGAGCCCGTTGGACCATGAGTAACGCCGTAAAAGTACCTAACTTACTCCTCTTATTTGGTCAAAATCGGTCCAACAGTTCCAAACAAACATCCAGTCAATTGAAAATTGATTATTTGATTGCGTACCGTAAACACTTTCTGAGCTGTGAACTTTTAATTACAAACACATACATCAATTTATATAAAATTGGTTTTGTCTAGTTTTGTTGCTTCATATTCAGTGATATTCACATTATTCTCTTCATTATAGCGGTATATTTAATTAATAGCTCATTGGTGTCTTAGATTGTATAAGGCTAAGTTGAAACATAGAAAATACATTTTCTATTTCAGGTATCTCTAAACTTTCTCCAATAAATAATATTATATTCAGTGATAACGGAATTTAATATTACCTTATTAATATAGGCAAGCACATAGTTCAGATAATTAATTTGACTTTCAACATCACAGTAAATATTTCGTAATAAAATTATTTATTAACTATTATTCACCATTTGCGCCCTGCGATTGTTGTGTTCAATAACCGTGGGTAACACCTTAGATCGAAGCTAGTCTAAAGTAAAAGTAGCTTAAATTATTCCTTACATCAATAGCTATCTATTTCATCAAAATCGGTCTAGCTGTTTTAAAGATTAGCCGTAACAAACAATAAAAAAAAATTTTTTTTGCTGAAGTACTGTATACACTTTCACATGCATTTAGAAAAAGCTATTTAATTTTATTTATATTAAATATATTTTATTAATATTAAATGGCAAAAAACACTTCAATTTTATTTTATATAATATATCCATACCCAGGATACCGAGCTTATCTTGCAGTGGTAGTTGAGTGTTCCGAAAAATGGGGCGAGGAAGGAAGGGAGACTTTTTGGTAGATAGCGCGCACACCTGTGTTTTCTTGGCGCTAAACTCGACCAGATTCTCACGGCCCAATTGAAATATGTGGCTGTTTCTGAGCCACATCTCTCAAATGTCCTCAAGTCCGAAGTCTTTCCTCAACGTCTGCCGACTTGGCTGTAGGCTGACCAAAATATCGCCTACTAATAACTAACTATACTGCCGTCAGTATATTTCCAAGGGCCAACATGTCATTGAAATGCAGAAGAAACAGCGTGGGCGACAGAACGGAGCCCTGAGGTACATCAGCGTTTACTTGTGGAAAATCAGAGACTGCACACTGCGCTGGTGCAGGAAGGCGGCGACCCAGGTGCAGAGGTTGGGGGGCAGGCCGAATGCGGGAAGCTTGGAGGGAAGCCAGCGATGCCAAACCCTCCCGAAAGCTTTGGCCATGTCAAGGCTGATGGCCAAGGACTCCCCATGCCTGTTAATAGCCTCATCTCAAAGGTGAGTAACATACGCTGGAAGATCACCCGTGGATAGGTTCGGCCTGAAGCCATATTGCCGATCATTTAGCAAGGATCCTCTAGGTAGATGACCACTTGCTTGTTGATGGTCCGATTGAGCACCTTGCAGAGATTGGAAGTTATGGCTAGAGGTCGATAATTAGCCGGGTCTGAAGGGCCATATATATATTTGTGTCATATATGTATTTCCAGTTATATTCACTAGACAATTATATATTATAATTATATTATTCTAAACTCATTGCACCATCAACTGCTGTTGTCTCTTCGGTACATTTTGATCTATTCTAAGGTTGCCTGGCCAGCCTTTGCACATTATATATTCATCGTTTTCTGCAGGTACTCTCTTGTAAAACTGTAATACAGTGTACAAATAAAGAGTTTTCTATCTATTTATCTATCTATTTATCTAGTCAACAAAATTTTAATATCTAATTTAAACACAAGTGAGTCTAATTCTATTCTTATCTTATTATTTGTAAACAGTGACACGGCAATGTTAATAAAATCTTGTAATTAGCACAATTAATTAAGCCTCGTTTTACAAAATTGGGTCCCTCATTCATTCATGTAATCCAATTCATTGTTGTCTTTAATTACCCCTCATGGCAACGGAGAGTTTAATAACTGGATTTAATCTTGAATATATTCGATTTACATTTGAATAAATAAGAATAAATTTATTAATGTACCTATATTTTGAGATGAATTTGACCAGTCTTAATACATTTTTGACATCCTTTAAAAAGGAAGACGAGCAGGCATCATACTCCTCAGTAGTCCATAATAATGAGAGATCCTAGAGGATAGTATACCCTTACCATATCATTACCCACAGTTTACCCTTTATCTCGATAACCGACATACACGCGAGCCGAGCCATGGGCAAAAGCTAGTAACTATATAAATTATAATCTCCATAAACCAAAGTGTTTAGAATCCAACATCCGTCACATTATATTCTTTTTCAAAACCTTTCATCTACGCTTTTCAATGGTATTCAATACAATCAAACTACTACCGCATATTTAAATAGGGTTGGGTAGAAATATTTGACAAGCATCGTTAAGTAGATACAAGTTTTCTTGAGCGCATCATAATTTATGTAGTCGGTTAGATATGTACTCTTAATTTCAATTTTATAGCTAACAAGTTATTCTGTATAATCTAGAAACGCAAATACTTCAAGAAATTTCAAAATATATTATTTTACTCAATAAACTAAACTTTTCCATAAAAGTATTTAAATCAGGAATTTTTAATTTAACTTTCGACCTGCCCGGTCACATTTAAAGGATTACGGTAGACTGGCGCTTAGTCTAGGCTCGCTTAGCTTTTGTATAAATTCCCTTGTGCTTTCATAAAACTTAATTAGCTAAATGCAAATACGTTGGCGTACTTGTGTATGAACCAATAATGAAAATAGAGTAAATTAAAAATACTTCTGGGTAAAACGGTGCATATTCACTAGGTATGTGTTATCTAAGTTTCGTAAACAAGCCTTATACTAAAGAAGAATAGATTGTTTTGAGCGATTGGTGAGTAATTAGTGTAATCGGTGTCAAATGAAATTATTTATTGTTTTTGTTTTTAATGTTAATTTTAGAAAGGTTCCAAACTAACATGTAGCTATTTTAGAAGGAATTCAATGTGGCGATACAGCCAATTTCATTCGCCATGACGATAATGGAGCAGATTCTGTGGTGTCGTCTCTAAACTAAAAATTCTCATCATCAACAACCCATAATGTCCCACTGCTGAGCTCGGGTCTCCTCTCAGGAGAAGGTTAAGGCCATAAGTCCCCACGATGGCCAAGTGCGGGTTGGGGAACTAAAAATTGTTTAAGCATTATTTTTTGTTCACTTATTTTAGCTTCCAAACATGCATTGTTGCATATTTATCTAGATAACGTCCATTTTTAGTGTAATATATCTAATTTTAGTAAATCTTTGACATTTAGAACATTGTTTGAGGGGACAATAGTGATTTTTAGTCTAATTTAAACAGTTTTCGAATTAGCCCAATTAACCCAATTGATTCAGGTTAGCGGGGTTAGTGACGTTTACAATTTATTTCAATAATTTGGCTTTATATCTGAAATAATAGTTCAGATGAGTTCAAACCGACCAAGCCGAAAATATAGTCGTCTATATCAGATGTCAGGTGTAATTAGTCGGTGATTCGATTCGAAGTGGATTTCATTGTTGGTTAGATTTGTTCCGCAAGAATTGTTTTAACCAAAGTTTCATCATCATCGTCATCATCAGCCTATCGCAGTTCACTGCTGGACATAGGCCTCTCCAATTCCACGCCACTTAGTTCGATCTAGGGCTTCTCGCATCCAGCTCCTGCCAGCCATCTTGCGCAAATCATCGCTCCACCAAAGTTTAGACCACTTTATTGTAGAGACTTTTAATAATATCTTTGCTTATCATAGTAGCTTATTTATTACCAATTCATTGACATTATGCTTAGTTTATCAGATGAATATATTGCTTTTATATTATATTAGTATGTAAAGAAAATAATTTTTACTCACTTCTTTTGTGAGTGAAGAAGAATTTGGAATTCTTAATATTTATAAGGGGAAAGTTAAAATTATTGAAAGATATGAGTTATACACTAAAATAAGAATAAACTTAAATACAAAATTTTAGATAATAGGTAACTTATACTGGTCAATAAAATGAATCATGAAATTTAAACTGGTCGCGATTCACGAGCCATGCGCTGAAAATATCTCAGAAGAAGATGTTCTTTTGTTTTGTTCTCGGTACGTACCAAGTTAAGATAGCTCGCTTTTATTATGCTGAGCACCTATTACAGGGCTTGCATAGTATTGAAGTGCATAGAGAGGCACAATAGCCCATTATCATCGTTCACGTCGGAGTAGAAGCCGGACGGGCTCATGGAAATGGAAGCTTCAGAAATTCGATTGACGGCAGTGAAATATTAAGTGTTGTAACGGAGTATGAGTAACCATTTTAAACAATGTTAGTGAACATTGTTTATTTGAAATGGGTTATCCCAATTATGAAGCGGTATTTCACTTTACTTCTGCATTTCTTTTTGTAGAATACATAGTAAAATTAAACTTGTAATGCAATTATAACTGTAATAAATACACCGCATCAAACAAAATCTCTATAATAGCTAATTGTTTAAACCCACATTAATAATTAGAAAAATCATTGTTGACTGCGTAAAATTTTGTAAGGTCCCACCCTTACAAGATTGTTAATTCCCTTTATTTAATATATCTTTAGAGATACCTACGGTGTGCGACTCAAAATAAATACTTTTCTAAAATGATTCTGAATGAAATATACATTGAAAATAATCCTCTGGCAACTGTAAAATATATGCCTGAAATTAAGTAAGACTGTGTCATAATATATGTATGATGCGTTTCAGTTATTAGAACAACATGACCCTGAGGTCAAAAGGTGAAAGATGGATATGAATTTAACACAAAAGGTCATCAGGTCATGAGCATAATAGGGTCTGACACGACAGATATGTCCTTTGCTTTGTAATATCATGCAATAACTTAGCTGAATATATTTTGTGTTTACTTTCATTTGCCACACAAATTTTCGGTAATACTTTTTTTGAATGAGCAGTTTTGTTGTACTAAGGCAGTTTGTTGTTGTTTAATTTCTTTTTCATTTTTAAAGTTTATATAGTTTGTTATGTTCTTTTACGCTTGTCTCTGAACTTACCACCAATACTTTAGGTAGATAGATAGATCGATAGAAAACTCTTTATGTGTACACCGTTTTTACAATATTAATTGAATACATAAAATAATCTACATATAATATAATGTACAAAGGGCGGCCTTATTGCCAAAAGCAATCTCTTCCAGGCAACCTTAGGATGGATCAAAAAGTATCGGAGAGACTGTAGCAGTTGACGGTGAAATTAATTTTAAAGAAAATTTTTAATTTTTATGAATATAATCGGGCACATATACATATATCTTCATATATTCATTTATACACAGATACATACACACATATATACATACATACATATGTATACATACATACACATACACTACTTACCATAATTATTTAAATTATATTACATATGAAAATGAAAAACCTTAATATCATACCCTCATTCGTGTCTGACTCAGTATTTTTAATTTTAATTCGTGACCTATAAAATTGTTGAACCATTGTCTTACAGCTATTGACTGTTTTTGCTTTCCTGATATTTATCGGCTATGCATTCCACAAGCGTACGGCTTCAACCGTAAAGGATTGGCCATAGAATTTAGTGGAATGCAGAGGCATCCCCAGTCTCAAATCTTCAGATCACCTTAGACATTTTTCATGTGTGTCATTAGGGAACTTGAATCGTTCTTTGAGGTAGAGGGGGGCTTTAGGATTGAACAAGATGTTATAAAGGAAAACAAGGATATGAGTAGGTAATGAGTAGGTCGGTAAATTGTTTACATAAATCCACTCTCATTACGTAAGGTACACATAATATTTTTTTTACGGTAAAGTTACGATGTTTAGCTAGTAGTGCAAAATAGCAACGGTTAAATTTAAATTTATGCCCAAAAAAAGTTTGATATAAGACAATTATGTCTTATATTTAAATTTATCATTTTTTGGGTTGACCTTCAAAGTCAAAGTCAAACTAAAAATATGTTTTTTTTTTCGATGCTATGTAGTGTATGACAATACTGAATATCAAAAGTAATCATGATAAAATCTTAGAATAAAGGTAAGCCTTAGACAAAAGATACTCTAAAAAGTTTTAACGAAGAAATTAAAAGAATTACGGTCGATTTTCGATCTCTGGGTGGTCACAAGTATATCTTATTATTAGAAACTTTAATAGGTGTTAAGGGTCATTAATAGTTTAGTCCCCAACCCGCACTTGGCCAGCGTGGGGATGTATGGCCTTAACCCTCTCCTGAGAGGAGACCTGAGCCCAGCAGTGGGACATTATGGGTTGTTGATTGATTGAAATAGTTTTATTGATTAATACTCGATTGTACCAAATACAAGTCCTTGGAAGGCAATTTTGAACATGTTTAATCAAACTACAGGAGAGCGAGAACAATGTGCAAACATTTTTATTCCCAACCCACTTTAGCAATATATTACAGTTTGTATGTATTGTTATTTGTGATGAAGCAGTTTGTGATCGAATACTTTGTGTTCTAGTTTATGTCTAGTTTATGTCTTGTATGCCTTGATAACGTCCTTGTAGTAATTTGACAACTATGACACAGTGTCGTGTTGTGATCTAATAAGGTCAGCAGGACGGGAATCATGATATTGCCCGTTGTTGTAGCTCTTACTGAGCTAGTCATATGTATCTACTGTCTCGTCTCTCTTCGTCTTTTCGAGGTTATGACGAATGTCATACGATTACTACATAAAATATACATTTCACTGAAAAATATGTTATATCTGATCAGTTTTGTGTATAAAAATGATTTGTATGCATGTTTTGTTTGCAAAAAACGATCTCAATCGAGTTTTTAATACAACTGAATTAAGCAAAAATTTGAAGAAAGAATGATATTAATTATATCTGCTTGTAAATTATTCAACGCTATTGTTATTCAAATACCTTATCAATATAATTTTTCTTACTGTTCTTGTTATCTACAATAACGCAATATTAACTGTTTATTTATTTATTTATGTTTATCGCGTAAATTATATACCTGTATCCCGTCATACGTGATCATACTCAATCAGGTTTGAGAATCCTTCCGTTTTATGGAAGAAATACCAGTTTATGTATTCATCGCACCGCAACTGACAACGCTTGCGCTGTGTTTCACTGAGTGAGTAAGTATATCGGAGGAACATTTTTTTTACTTGTGGAATCCCCCTGGGCCTTCACCCCATTGGGGTTTGCGACGGGGCGGTGTATCGGAATCGAACCGACTAAAACCACACGGTGTGCCATTCTGCGCCTGAGGTGGGAGGGATCTGGGAACCACTTTCTTACGCCATCCGGACCCCTCCCAAACGATACCGGAGGCCTATACCCCAACCGCTCTCCCCATACTGGCCTATATAGCCAACATAAAGGCCGGCAATGCACTGGTGACGCCTCTGGTGCTGCGGGTGTTCATGGGCGGCGGTTATCCCTTGCCATCAGGCAATACGTCTGCTCGTTTGCTCACTAATCCATAAAAAAACTGATGTTTATAAATCTACGAAACAGCAATATCTAAGGAGATTGTGCTCGATAATTCAGGATTCCAATAAATTATTTCATAACAACACTTAGGTCAGGTCTTAACAAAGCAGCGTCCTTAAATATGTACACAGTTGAATTGAATTTCGACGCCAAATAGGCCACACCTTATTTTATACTTTTTATTTTAATCAAATTTCTATCATAGAATACGTTTCTGACGTGTGCTTTTACTTAGTGTAAATTTAACTACTACTAATTTCCAATGATGAGAATATTTTATTTTAGTCATAAAGTGAATACGTTAGCATATTTATTCTATATGTCTACGTGCATAATTTTGGTCCCTTACCCAGGTTTTGCGACATTAATATACTGTTGTGTATAAAGGGTTTGCGCGTTGGAATGTGTATGAACGCTTGACTGAGTGCCAAGTAGGCCCTCGACGTCTCTGAATTAAATTAAATTCTAGAGTGCATGTTAAAAGCTATAATTATCTTTGTTTTGTATGTCATCTTTGTTTTAAGATAAATTCAACTCTATTTGAAAGTACAGGGGAAATAAGAGACAACTTAGGGATTGAACTTGATTAAGAATCTAATACTTATAATCTCTAAGTAGAGTTTTATTTACGAACGTGATGTTTCAAATCCTTGGACGAGCTTTTAAACAGCTACACCTACATGGAAACAAAACCTGTAATTAATTATAATTTATTTTAAGAAAATGGACACGCTTAAAAAAAAGCAAAAAAATGTATTGTAGAGATCAGATGCCCAATAGTCTCGAGCACTAAAAGGCTTTCCAGCAAAGTTCGTTTATGATATTCCTTCATGAGCTAACTTTGTAGTTTGTTCGGAACTCTTTGTCTAGTTTTATCGATATTGCGTATATTTTTACAACAGGAACCTGTTTACACATTCTGTTTGGTTTTGGTATAACTTGTATAAGTATTTAGGGTCTGGTAATAGTAAACATATTCAGTAGCGACGGTACGGAGCATTGAATTGGAGCCTTTATAGTTTTCTAAAATGTACTAGTTATTATATATATATATCTATATATATGAGTCTGTCAAACTGACTGACTGACGTGATTCGGAGGTCACGTTAAGCAGTCGGTCCCGGTTGTTATCATACGATAACAGTCGTGAAGCTTAGTTGGAGGCCTTTGGGCGGCTTGAAAACATCCGATGGTAAGATTACGTAGCCACAACGTTGTCTTGCCAGTCCCCAACCCGCACTTGGCCAGCGTGGGGACGTATGGCCTTAACCCTCTCCTGAGAGGAGACCCGAGCCCAGCAGTGGGACGTTATGGGTTGTTGATATTGATGATATATATATATTGATAAGTGACTCTACTCTGACTAAGCTTATAAGCTACCATGCTTTGTAAGCATGAGCAAAATCTAAGAGTAGTGGTAACGACATTCATTGCGACTGTAGACAATGCAACAATACAGCTCGGTGAACCACACTATGGCGGCCTGTTGAGCTCCTTCCGCATCATCGGACTTCCGATCTCGCACTCGGTCGGTCAGGTCAGTGTCCTATAAGAGGGTAGTACCGTACCCCTCGAGCCGGCCCTTTCGTGCGGAAAACAGCGTACCTTGCAAATTTTCGCATAAAAAATCTTTTCTTAATGAGAATCAACCTTGCTGTACTCGCCTTTCCAATAATAGTAGTGAAGTAATAATCTTTGTATTATTCACTGGTATTACATTCATACGTTTATGTTTTTTCAATAACCGTTAAGTATAAATTATTTTTTATTTAAAGTTGTTCCATGATTCAGTGGAATTCAGTGTTTTATAACTAAGCCAAGATATCCCCAATAACTGATTTCTCGAACATAATGAGTTATCAGTAGGTACTGAATACTTTTTAGTCAGTCACTATGAAAAATACCTAATAATGTAAGTTATATCGGAATAGAAAAATCAAATTACATTTATGTTTGTGGAAATCATGGTATAATGAGAACAAAATACGAATGAACATAGTACTGATAATGTAACTATACGACTGAAGCGACAATCATAACCTATAGCATTATAATATAACTAAGACATTCAAGAACGAGTGCGTCTTTGTCCGGCTAGTCTTTATAAATGGACGATATATGATATTGAAGTTGTAGAGCCATTACAATGGTCCGTGGACAATACTCGAGTGGCATTCAGCCTATTGTGGACGCCACCAGGATACTGTTGGCAATCCTCAAGTCATTATTATCTAAAGTACTGCAGTTATTTCTGTTACTGTCCGTTGCCAAGTGCCGGGAAGTTTTAAATGGTCTCTTTGGAGTTTAACATGTGATAATGTTGTGGTAGGTGTGGGAAAGTGAATGGCTTTTGAGATGTCATTGGGATGAATTTACTTTGAAAACTGCTGGTTTATATGGCAATTTTCTTTGTTGATGTTAATTAAATTTAATGCTGAAAAGACACAATCTTGGTCAAACGACATCTCACAAATCGCTACTATCTTTTGACAGAATATATAACATATCTACGTTAAATGTTGACGAAATTTGTTGTTAAAAAAATTATGTGAAAAGGATTTTTTTTAAATTTCTTACTATTCTATTACACATTTATGCTTACTGAAATAAACTTAGTCTCCCTTACCTTATTAAATAGTTGAAATCGTTCTATTAGCTATAAGCATGACACTAAGTCGATCTGGCCGATGGAAATGGAAATAATACTTGCTATGTCAGTGCCTTTCGCTCTGGTTACTATGTTAAATTAAAAGCCTCCAATAAAATATTAGGGGCTTTTAATTTTGTAGAGTTCACTGGAAAATATTTGCTGTATCAATGGTACTAGTGATAGTTCTTGAAAGTTTTTGACCGGATATTGCAAATCTTTCTTTAAATTGTTTTTAAATTAGAGCTTACCCATCTGTTGATTTTTAATTAATCTCCTGACACGGATCTCCTCTCTAAAAACACGGAATGAAGTCTGACTCAGTGAGTGCCTTGCTGTTTTTTATAATAATAATAAAGTATAATCTAAATAACAAGTAATTTAACAAGCGATATAACCTTATTACTCTAAAAAAAATAAATAAAAAAAACTCGTAACTAGTTACCAAACATCCTGTATAGACCCCAAATCTCGTAAAATTAGGTAAAAAATATTAGCTTTATCGTACGTAAACAACTGTACCGGTCGATAGAAATATTTGTACGCCTATTAATTATTGTAGTGCTACCAACAATTTTGTATATTTTATATATTTACCTGATTTTTTGTTTTTATTGTGCATGTAGTAATTGAAATAAAAAAGAATGAAATGAGGATTGTACACTCACACCCACTACAGGTTTGATGGGTGTTTTATGAATGTTATTGTATATTGTTTTTTATTTTAAATAAATAAATAAATAAAAAATATGATGATCACAATTACATAAAACGTTATCGATACCAACTATTGACATAAAACTTGAACAATTAATCAATTTTGTTCAAAACAAGATTGTTATCAGAAAATAGTTGTCATTGATTTTCACTTCTTGAACCAATTGGAAATAAGAACAGTATTATTTTCTTGGAAAGTGCGAACGAGTAAAACTTTTATTAAACTCGGCACCGGTTTATTGCAGTCCACGATAGGGTGAGACATCCTCTTTGCCACGTGATCTCGATACAAATTCACATAACTGAACTTACCATTTAAATAAGAAACGTTTTCATTCGAAGTATTAAGTTACTAAGACGGAAGACACCAATTGCTATATTAAAAATGTAATCGAATATCAGATTTTATCGATTCGATAGAGTTTCCTCTAAACTATTTCCAGGTGGCGTTATAAAAGCTCAAGTGTTAGGTTAGTAGTCTTGTCAATTGTAATAGTACCATCAGTTTTAGTAAACTCCGTAAATAAATTACTACTACTGATGTGCTTTGAAAAGCCTAACAATTTAGTTGGCTCTAGGTAATCTCTTCATCATAGTTTGCAGCCACGCAAATGTTTCTAACTACAGGAACATTTGCCTATCTTAAAGGAAATTAAGGTGAGGAAACCTAGAGGAGATTATAAAGACTTCCAGTAGCTTCGCTCCCGTCTGCTACTAAGTAATCTTGAACGCTAAGTAATTACAGACTTCCTATATTAAGGTTCAATGTAAAGTAGTTTACTTTAGGATAGTAGGTTACTTTTAAAATGTTATCTCAGTTGTAGGATAAAGCGATCTTAAAACGTTGAATACGTAATTTAATTCAAAATGAATCGATTTCTTTTAATCTAATATAAAGAAATTTACTGCCTAATTTTTCCTAACTTTTCAATGATAGGGACCCAAGATGTTTTAATTAAAGGTATATAAACTCACGGCAAATGACACAAACTGAAGTAATTTTGTGAAACAATGGGTTCTAGTTTGTCATTGATTCATTTATTAGTGACGTGAATAGTCCTGCGCAAGATTGTTCAAGAAACGTAAATAATTTTACTATCGAACTATTTTAAGAATTTATTGTTCGTATAATGACACGAATCGGAATCGAATCGAACATTAAAATCAATGTAGTCGTTATCGAACGTTGTTAAATAGAAATTCGAGTTCGCCGGTCAGGTAGGCAACATTTCCAGGATGTGAGTGGACGTCGTTGTGCCATTCACAGATCGCATCGCGATACTAATCGAAATGGCTATTGTGTGAGTCCGGATGCAAACCGCACGCTCCAATCTCGCGCCCTGGTACAATACATGCCTGTAGTGGCAGTATTTTGTTTGCTAGGGTTGCTTCAGTCGTGGTTTTACTAATCTGAATATTATTTTGCTCGAAAACGATAATGTTATATCCTACTCTCGATGACAAATTGTATACAATAATGTTACTTTCCTACAGTATGTTGTTACGATTAAATTAGTAGTTCCCTATAGTTACACCTTTTTTAGTCATAGCTCTACTGCTTGATCCATGTTAAAGTTACATTGAGCATCTAACCTAAGATGCTCAATGTAACTATACGACCAATGCATTACAAGATAAACTTTTTTCACATGTATTTTTTCTTGAACTTAAAGATATAGTTATTATACTATTCTTTCTGTAAATTAAACACCGAAAAATAAATCCAAAAATTCAAACACCGAAAAATCAGTTCTGTCATTTTTGGGTTATAAAAGTCATTTAAACTCAAACAAAGATAAAAGTATTATTTTTCTGTTCAATAATGACAATACTAATCCAGTGTTCTCTTTGAAATTGTTTTTTTTTCCTAAGCTATAACATTACGAATTGTCGTACAAATTTTTACCGTAATCGACTCTTAATTTGATTCTACCAACATTGTCTCCAATAACGCGTTATTTACCAAGTTTTCCCAATTAATTACATCCCCATTTTCCACGTGGAGAACCTTGTTTCACTACATCAGGTAAAACCAATCAACTGTAACAAACATCCAATTAATTCTGATTTTGTATTTACTCTACACTCTTGTTAATATCCTCATTCGACTATTGATTTAGACTAAAAGTTTATTATAAAACCCGACTGAATCCGATTAGAATAAATCATTTACCTACAAAATCTATACATGTTACTATTTAAGAAAAGCTTTCAGTACAATTCTTATTCGTTACTCTTGCTTATGAGGAGGAGATGGATACTTAAAGAGCCCTTAGCTTATTTAAGCCGTAACACTTTGATTAAGTACAGTACCCATAGTATAAACTCTGCTTACTTTGGGACTGTTGTTTGGTCGATTTTCGATTATTTATTAATTATTATTAATATTTAAAGGGTAAGTCTTTCCGTATAATGTAGTTATTACTACGTAAGTAAGTCTACGCGTAATATGTGTTCTTGAGGTATACGAGTATGAGAGTGTATCTTCAAAGATCCCTCTATGGGGCCGTTTATTACTTTTAAAATGCGGAAAACAGAAGTAATTAATTGTCTTGTGTTATTATTTGTTTGTCAGTATCTTGTTTTTGTTGCAAATGGAGAAAAGAAATCATTTAATCATTTATTGAGAAAGATTCGAAACTCGTTTGTTGCTTGAACGAGCCAATTCAAGGTTTAAGAATTATGATATAAAATGATCTTGTTCATTTAGTCGTTGTAGTCTTGATTGTTCATTGTAAGTTGAGAACATTCAAATATAACTTGGTGTAAATCAGCAGCTGTGAAACAACAAAAAATAATGTACTGGGATAAATTGTTACTTTGGTACCACATGTGTATAATTACAACTGCATATAAGCATATACACGTTCCAGCAGAATGTGGATATATGTTCAGTCTCATACAGATCTGCCATATTTGCATAAATATTTAAAATATTTATTAATTTACCTTCTTCTGTGGCAGCCCTACATATTACAATGATATTTATCTAGTTAGAGAATAATCTGATATTCCGGAATGAGTATAACCGTTGCATTTGTGAGTACTTCAGAACAACAAGGTTTTGCAATTATGTTCACTAACCTAAACAAATTATGAACGAATATCCTGTGACACTTTAATTACCTAGAACTAACGATGTGCATTTGTTTTGACCGACCAGGTTCTTTTTCATAAAGGATTGTTTCTTCTTAAATAAAATGTGACCTAACTACAGTTATTTCAAAGTTCAAAGTGTAATTGGTCTCCTATAGCTTATATTACATTTTGTTGTTTTGCACTTGTTTTACTATACCGACAAACAAATTCCATGTCAGGACTATTTAACATGTTATTTACCACTGTTTTATTTATATATACATGTTCTTATCATCGATAGTGATATATTTTTATTTCATTTTTATTTATTTGTCTTTATTGAATATACATAGTAAGAAATGGTACAACCGGAACAGTCACAAAGTATGTACAACAATTGGCGGTCTTATCGCTCTCGGCGATTTCTTCCAGACAACCATAACACGGATATGAGTGTTTCAAAATTTTAAATATATCTTATTTTACCAATTGATCCTCTGAAGCAAATGCTTTGGAGCCGTATATGCATGTCAGGGCTGCATGCACGAATGATTTGAATGCCATGTCTACCTGTGTAACATTTGGATACATATAAACAGGTAATGTTATGTTTCGGCTGTCGGCACACACGTAGAGTATGTAAACTTGAATGTCTAAGTAATAATAAATCGCTTTATTGTACACCAGATAATTAAGTACATAACTTAAAGCTAGGTAGGTCAGTAGTACAATTGGCGGCCTTATTGCAATCGGCAATCTCTTCCAGGCAACTGTGGGATGGAAATAAATAAATGTATTGGGCAGACGTATGGTGTAGCATTATGTAAACTATATACCATTTATGCATACTTTATTTCATTTAAGCTTGATACTCCCACGCTTTTTTATTTAGTAGTAAACATATATAAGTGTAAACTCTATAAAGATTTTGGTTTAGTTCACGTGGATACGTGTACGTCTGTTTCAGTTCAATAATTAAAATCGACATCGTTGTTTGAGTTAATGTAATTAATATTTGATTGTCCAATATTTCCTGTCAATAAAATTTGTGATATTAATGGTTATCCCATTACCATAAGCGTCAAGAGAATTATTCATAGGCACACACACTACACATTTAAAAATCTATACAAAAGAAACTACCATGACGACTGATGAATCAGCATCAACGCACAGAATCACTGGGTCTACAAACCTGAAAGTACGAAATTTTCCAGCTGTTTTTTTTATGCAGTAATCATCCAGTAAGAAATGATTATTGGAAATTAAATGTTTAAGGTGATAAGGTACAGTAATGGTTATGATGATGAAGTGGCAAAAATTTTTATAATTAATATAAATAGGATCGTCGTTTTTTAGAAGCTTTTATTTAGTTTTTTTTTTTTTTTATATATTTAAGCTGCCAAAATGACTCTGCCCTGTCCTGATGGAAAGCATGAGCAGAATCCAAGAGTGGTGGTCACCATCCTCAATGCGAAAAAGAACAATGCAGCATGGTGACCCACACTATGGCGGCCTGGGGGGAAGGGGGATGGTGAGGGGGATAGGGGGCGTTGGATTGGGGTATGGGCCTCCGGTATCCTCACTCACTCGATGAAACACAGCGTAAGCGCTGTTTCACACCGGTTTTCTGTGAGGCCGTGGTATCACTCCGGTCGAGCCGGCCCATTCATGCCGAAGCGTGGCTCTCCCACGGTTTATAGTTTCTCACGTCCCGATGTTTGACTGTAATCAAATCTTGCAAGTTAAATTTGAACTAGTTCTCGATTTCCGATCGAGCTGAAATTTCAAATATGCTTGTACTTCTGATGACGATGCAATTATTTATAATCGGTATTAATATTTATCCAAAATGGCCGCCGTAACAAAAGACGTACATATTTCTGAACAACTCACTAAATGTGGGTATGAATCGAAAGGGCTTAATGTTTTTTTTAATAATAAGTAAAAAAAGATTGTTTTTAAATAATATTTAAATTAATCACCTATTCTCCTATCTTGATTTATACAACATGTGGGGTATTTTCAAAGTATAAAAGATGTATTCTTTTGAAATTCAGTGTAATGTTTATACTGTGAATTTCAAAGCGCATCTGGTAAGTAAACAAAATTCAAACATTCATGTCGGCTTTGATTGTTATGTATCGTTGCAACTTCTGTTACTTTCTCAACTTCTTTTAAAAGTTTATATTCCTCTAGAGCTTTTGTTGCATATTCTATGTTAAGTTATAGTATACAGTGAACAATCCTGTCTTTTCTTTTTTATAATATTCAGACCCTTTATTAAGAAACTTTATACGATCATAGACAAGAATATTGTACCAATTTTAAATTTATAGACTTATCTTCAACATGTGATAATCTGTTTCCTATGTTAACTTTGCTTTGTTCTCATTATTGCCGATCGAGTGGTTTAAGAATTGTGACTATATTTAAGCCAGGGTTCTCCTTTTGCGTATATCTGTACATATGCCGGATTAATAAATTCGGTATTTGCGGTATACATACTATTACATACATTGTTTATTCAATGCATCATAATGTTGATGATAAATGTTGAGTTTCATCGAATTTGACGTATAAACTTTTATTGTAGATGTATAATTGGAACTGTTTTAGCGTAGTTAGAAAAAAAACAACATTGCACAGCAAAAAGCTTAAGTTTTTAATGTGTCTTTATACTTACTCACCAATCGCTTTTTAGTCAATATTTTTCTGCAACAAGTACTTTATTCTTTATTGGAAAAATATTTTAAATTCTACTAATAGTTCTAGCAATATTAACGAAAAGCAATCAAAACTCTTAAGATTGCTATCATCACCAACAGCTTTTAATAGTCCACTGCTCGATAAAGGCCTGTTCTTAGAAATGAGGTTTTGGCAAGATTGATATATTACTTAATATTGAAAACGTATATGAATATAAAATAAGGCTATATTTCATTACTTTTACAACAAGCTAGACATTTCATTATATATAATACAAACTAATTTGTATTATTATTAGAACTGCTTAGTCTGGCCATAAATACTGTTTCAATCAAAAGTAAACAAAGTATTACTTTTGAATTTGGAACTTGTCATTTTTATATGATAGTTCATTGTGTTTTCTTATTTTCGCGCCAATATATTGTAAAATATTTAAGTAGATACAATGAAACCTCCTTTATTTGTATCAGAAAAAGAAATGGCCTTCCACTTAGTGTTCGTCTGAATGACGATCAAAGCAGTATTTTAAAAGATGACCTAGTTCTTACAGCTTATAAGAAGAGATATCTGATACTTTAAAAAAGAATAGGGTCAAGAGAGGTCAAAGAAAAATTTTGTTTACGGATGAGATTTTTTTACCATTGAGCAATATTTTAACAAACAAAATTACCATATTTATGCTGAAAGCTCTAAGAAGCTTCCGAATTATTCAGCAGAGCACAACCTTGGCATTATGTATCATTATCATTATTTCAGTGATGGTTTGGTGGAGTGTTAGCTATGAAGGAGGGATCGTGCCATATTTAAGTGAAAAAAGTATCAAGACATCGGCACAAGTGTATTAAGATACCATTTTTGAGAAGGTAGTTAATCTTTTAACAAAACCATGCTCAACAATCAAGATTAGTCTTCTCACTAAGACTCGGCGCCGTGCTATAAAGCTTGGTTCACCCAATCTTGGTTGGAAACGAACGTTGCGGACTTTATCGAAGCTCAAGACAGGCCGTTATCTAGTCCTGATCTTAATCCACTGGATTATGATCTATGGTCAGTTTTGGGGAGTAAAGCTTGCTCTAAACTCCATGATAATTTGTAGTCCCTAAAACAATCCATACGATTGGCAGTGAAGAATTTTCCCATAGAAAGAGGCTGCTATTGATGAATTGCCTTAACATTTGAAGGACTGTATTGCAGCCAATGGAGATCACTTCGAATAAGCTTTTTTGAATGGTTTTATATTAATGTATTAAATTAACAATATTTATGTCAAGACTTAGAATTTTAGATATTTGAAATATCTAAGTGTATAATTTAGTCCCTACGTTGAACACCCGTCATATTCAAATGTTGATTTAAGTAGGCGAGGTGAGTTAATTCACCGTATATTGCAGGCTTACGTGGGACGCTATTTATTTGTCGGTAAATATATATGTTGTCTGACTGCCTGACATCGTTTGTCTATGTTAGCGCTGGCTACTGCATTTCAGTACGTGATAGTCAAAGTAAAGTCTTCGCAATTTACGTCTAGAAAGTATCGTAATGAAATGTATCGTTTTCAAGTTATATATATATTTAAGAAATAGGATTGAAATATGTTGATTTTCGTCACATCATCTCATGAGATTTTCAACAGTCAACTGCTAGGCATTTTCATTTGCTTGGCAAGGAGGTTTTGATCTAAAATGTATTAGGATTTTTTTAAATTTAACTTCGAGATACAATATAAGTGCCATTTAATATTTTCTTTACAGAGAAGTATTGCTGAAAATAAAATATCATAGTAAGGGTCTTTGGTTGTTTGTAAACATAAGGAAATCAAACAAACTAGCTATATAGTTTAGCTGTCTGACTAGTGTGATACAGTAGACCAAAACCTTCTTTCTGAGGATGGGCTTATATAAATCAATAGACTATTAATGGCTTCTTATAATGATGATGGTTATAATAGTCTTTTACACAACGTTGCATACTGACGCACGTCAAAAGGCAGTTTTATATGCGAGCTTGAATGAGTGTCACCCCGTCGTATTCGAACTATGTATACATTTCTTCATATTTCATTCACCATTTTTTTAACTTAAACCAAATGAACCCACTTAAAATTATTTATTTCGCATAACACATAAAGCTTAAATACCTTGGGTACAATTTTTGGGATTGGATGTAACCATTCCCTGTAGTAACATGTATGTTGCGCTTGTGTTTTAATTTGTGCGGATTTTCTGTCATCGTACAAAATTGAATTCGCTAACAATTTTAATCTACTAAATTGCATGGTTACAAGGGGCTTCCCTAATTGGTAGAACGAGTTTGATGTAGCGGTGAAAAATTTTCGTTTGTTCCACTACAATTGTTGCTGTGAGTTTGAGGAACAGTTTGTGTTAACAATAATTAATTGATGTCTTGCGTATTCTGGCCGCCGAACCACATATTTCGTGTAAAAAATCTATGGTTTTTAACGATAAATTGTAATATACCTACCTTCCCATATCTACCTTTTTTATTTATTTTTTACTTTTACCTCGGGGCATTGATGTAACATATAGACGCCATAGGCATCACATATAGACCACGATCGGTCAACAAAAATGTGCGGCTAATATTGTCGTGTTTGAGATGTAATATTGTTTTCTCTTACTCAATAACCTTAATTTCCTTTCTTAATCCCTAAAGTGCTTCCCAATAAGATTTATCCCTCTTAACTATGCTTGAATCATAAAAATGTGCGTGAGTATTTTATAACACAGTGTCCTCATCGCAGTGTTTTATTTTCACACAAACATGCATCATAAATTCATGTGCCTTTCATTTTCACAGAACACAAAAGTTTCCAGACATTCTCTTTGACCGTTTTGGATTACATTTGTGAAATTCCACATTCTCATTTAGTGAACTTGTCATAATTGGACAGTCAAAACATGCAGTTATAATTGAGTCTTAGACATACAATACACATTCATATGCCAGTAAAGCGAATTTTTCATTAAAGCCCCGTATCTTGTCCGTATTTCAGAAACTGATATCAAAGAGAAGTAAAAGGAGGAAAAAATTGTGATCCCATTTTTGGATGTCAACTACGAGTTCATTAATTTAACAGACGATATCGAATTTCTGCCCTGTTGACAATGTAAATTACAACGATTGGAATTTTTAATAGCCTGTTGGTCTTCCCTCGATAAGTGAGGACTCTGTAGACTTGCTTGATTAAATAGCTCGTGGACCTGTGAAATGTAGGGCTATTGGATTGTGTGACTACTAAGCAAGAATAAGCACCTTTTATTGGTTTGTAATTCCGCCTTGTTCAATTACTTTTAATGTTCAAATTAACATATTAAAATAATGATACTGAAAAGTGTTTATGGTTACTAAAACGTTATGTTGTTTTGTTTTAGTTTAGGTGTATTGCTATAAATGGACTTTTTTGGGTTCTATAATGTTCTGATTGTAGTTTTGTTGACCTTTAAGTGTAGCTATTACTAATCGATTCGTTTGAAAATAATATTATAACTTAATAAGAACATTTTAAGCTGAGGGTGTATTCTAGAACTTGATATGGATGGTCTTTTTTTAAGAGCGCCATGCATCAATTAACCTATCATCAGCCACAGCTGAACAAAGATCTCTAAAGATCGTCAACAATCTATTTAGGTAAAGTATATTCGTAAATAATAGAGATGATACAATATAAACAAAAATTTTAACAAAAAAACCAACTTCAAGAACGCGGCCAAAATGAAATGGACGCTCATGTCTATTTTTTGATCTTAGTTATATAGTCCGAAATTACAAACAAACACTTCAATTTTATTTACTTTTTTAGTTTTTCTTGAAATATTCATGATATATTGCTTGCCTATAATTCCATCAGAGTTTTGCTAACCCTTCTCCCATGACAAAATGAATTAGTTCTTATATATTTCCACAAACAAAATAAACTTTATTTCAAAACTATTTTTAACCGAACTTTTTTAAGTGTTGAATAGCCCATTCGTCGAGAAATGCTGCACGCTATTTACAATAACGTCACGACTAAGACGTAACGTAAGAGCTGATCAATGAATAATGTTGTTAGAGCACTGGAAATTTAATTCTTTTGCGTCTCGCAGACAAAGTTGCACGAGTCAGTTATTAGAACATAAAATGTAATAAAAGTGATCAAACAGTGACTGAAAGTTCAATGATTAAGTTCTACGGGATCAAACTGGCATAACTCTTAAAAGCAGTGGTCGAAATATTTCCAAAGTAATGTCGTTTCATACATCTGCGGGTAACAGTGTTATGTTTGAAATGTAACACAGCTCTGGCTGAAATGTCTTTGACAACCCACTGTACATATTGTGAAATGTACCTTTTATCAAGTTTAACGAATAACGAATTTTATGTCAAATAGTATTAAGGTCTATTTAACAAATTAAGTGTAAATAAATAACAATTAAATCAATACCGAAATACAATTTGCAAAGAATCAAATTACCTCTGTCACGTTGGGAAGAAGATAGTTGTCAATTTAATAAAGAAATACATTAGATGATGAATGTCTTTATTTAGTCTTATTACCAGTTCTAATAACTTCAATAAAATAAAATACTTTATAAATTTCTTCGTCGGGCCTTTGTCGGCAAAATCAATATGGTAAACCACGCCTGTGGCAAAAAAAATAATATGTCCCTTTAACATATTTTTTTTTTTAAGTGGAAATAAATAAATATTGTGACGATTCTCTCATTCAATTACTACACATTTACATTTCATTAGTTTGAACTTTAATTTGTATACTATTCTTGATTTAGGGTTCCGTCCGGGATTACTTTGTTGTCCCTCTGTCTGTCAAGACTATTTCACTTAGGGAAGCGTGGAAGTCTCAAGCTGAAATTCACATCGAATTCTCAGGTCTAATGTCCCTTAGAGCTGTGAAAAAATTAAAATTCTAAGCCAACGCAATCAAAGGATACAGCCATTAATGTTAGTTCTACACGGGCAAGGGAATCAAATCCCATGAACTCTGAAATTTGGTACAAAGCCACGTCTATATAGCATAGGTAAAAGAAAAATTGCGAAAAGCATACATTTTAAGTTACATCATATAACATACCTATAGGTTTGTACGGAACCCTCGACCTTAAACCGTAAACTGCTTTCTTGGAAGAAGGTTTGCCTACACTATGATGGCCACCAGTTTCAAGTTTTCAGTGTCTTTGCAGTGCTATTGTTGTACCTAGTTTGCTCCTTAAATCGGCTCTTATGGCGAGATGAATGGGGGTAGTCAGGGTAGTACACTCTCGTCACTTGGAACCGTCACCACACGTCAGACAAGAGATGTTTATACGTACACATAAGACACAAGAAAGAATAGTTACGAACCAGATATTGCTTTTAAATACTAACTTCTTCGTTTGATAAGATGGCAACCAGCTAACCAGTTATTTCTGCCAATGTCAATTATTTAAATCTTAAGTCTTTGAGTCTTCAAAACTTCGTCCTGATGAAATTAACGATAAAAAATGTAAAAAATGTGGATGAGATTAAATGAAGACCGTATTTCGAAAAATACTAAAACGATATTTCCTATTTATTTAATATTTTTCGTTAATTTCTCTTTCATAATGTTAGAAGGTAGTCCATATCGAATTTTATGTTAAGAATCCACAAAAATTGCTTTGTCTTACTGATTTCTTTTGATAGGTGAGAGAAAAGTTTATATTTTCTTGAACAGACGCGTAGATAAAAATGTGAACTATATTGTATCAGCTATCTGCCAGTAAAAGTCCCGTGAAAATCGGTCCAGCCATACCAGAGTTAAGCCAGAACAAAAAGACTAGAGTTAAAATTTTAAAAAGTTGATTTTTATGTCAGAACCGTATATACTGTCATACGCATTTAGGGAAAAGCTATAAATTTTAAATTACCAACAAACACTTTAATTTTATATGTATAGATGTAGATGTATAGAAAGCTGTTAAGAATATGTTTTTGAAAGTTAAAATTATGCAAAGGGGTCCAGCATATTTTGATATCCTGCTAAAACATTCGTTAGTCATTCCAATGGCAGGTCAATATATACTGGTCCTAGAAATAAACCAAGATATTTAATAGGATTGAAATGCGGCAGCCAGGGGATCTGAAGTTTATATTAAAATTATGTTTGCCAAGAATTACAATATTAGTTTGGGAAATTGGTAACGCTAAGTAAACTAGAAATACTAGAAGTTAGGATAACCTACATTAAATTATACTGGTATTTTAATTCCATGCTACATTTTGGTGAACTCCTCTACTTTATCATGGTAACCGGACCCGGAGGTTTTCTAAAACATTCATTTTAGTACAAGATCTCTCTTGAAATCATTTCAACAATATTTTAGGAAGGTCATTTTGTTCCTTGTTTGTTTTGTCTTTGAGTATTACTTTACTCAAATACAATGAACTTAGTAATATTTATACTATTATAATCGAATCAATTTAACGGAAAATCGAAAGAAAGGTAACATCAACTACGATGAAAATCATTCGTCATGTTTGTATTTATCCACACTTTAACCACTATAATTTTACTTTAAATAATCGTATGCATGCATAATATTTACGTAATCTTTAAGAAACTGTAATTTAAGAGCTCTTTTATAACTCATGTAACCCGATATCAGCTGTTAACACTGTCATTAAAAAAATATACATATTATGAGACGAGTATTTTGATAAAATTTACGACGAAATAGCTACCGTTTTTTTTTCATCATTATGTAATCTAATAATCAACATAAAGATATTGTTGATCGAAAAGAGACATGGCGGTCCATTTCGATATCGCTAATACACATAATGGATTTGTAAAATAAACAGAAAATTTTAAGTGTATTCTTTTATGCCGATATTAAACATAAACTGTGTACGCTTTTCAATTAATATGTAAATCGTTTTTGTTTATTTTCAATGATATGTAGTAACAATGAAGCCTTTATGTCCAGTAGTGTCTATAAATTTATTTGCTATCGGGGTATTGTGTTGAGTTTTCTGCGTCATTACCCTGACGTTGGTCTAGATTAATTGTTTATTCTTCGTAAACTTTGGCCCGATTCTAAAGTGATGTTTTGTTCAGTATTCCTGGAAACCTTTAACACGGAATTTTGTATACTTTTGAGCTTTTTAGGTTGCTCAGAGGTCATATGATGCCTGAGATGCGTTCTATTTCTATTTGTAAAGGATTTTTCCTTTGCTCAAATTCTAGTTTAAGAAGAAAATCAAACTCTTCGCATTTAATTCGATTTTTATCGCCTATGTCACCTGAAATAAACAATCTAAGAAGGTGTAGTTAGTTTATACAGTAAAAGAACTTTTCTTTAGTAATAGTTTTTCTTTGAAATAATTAAAATACGACTATTCTCGTTAAGACTTTCTTCCGTACGTTTTTAACTTGATATCTATGACATCAAGAGCCGATTTTACTTGAAGATAGAATAGAAGGATACGCGGTCTTGTAGCCCTATAAATTAAATTGATATTCTAATTTGACACACTGCTTTTGCTCTTTGACATATCTCTCTTAAGCAAAGTCAATTTTGTAAATGCTCGCTAAAAGTCCGGAACTATTTATTTTCCAAACCGAATATCGACATTGCTATAAGATGGCTTTGTAACTAAAGTACCATAATAATACTGAAATCTCTTACAAATAGCAATGAAAAAGAGGAATGTAAATAGTAAGAAAATTTAAGATGCTGTATTTAATAGTAGCACACTCAAAATGAGGAATACTGATGTCAAAAAATATAACATCAGATACTAAAATATATGTAGATTGTAGGTATATCATCTTCTCTTAAAGCCACTTTAACCGAGGCGCTATCATTGTAGAGATCCCGTTTAAATTATTTAATACATTGTACGCCTTGTGGTTTTAGACATCGTGTGAATTTACTCGCGTGTTTTTGGTTTTCAAGAGTATGAAATTTGTTTTAAACCACCTCAAAGTAACATTCTTTAAATAATAATAATAAAGTAGTCATAATTAATGGAAATAAACTAATAAAGACACTATTACAATTAATTGTGATTACAAAAAGAAATATGTCAGATAATAGAACAGGAGAATCGAGCTGGGTTGGGCAGCGTTTGGGAAGCTTCGCCTTCTCATCATCGATTCCACAGTCCCAAAAGACGAAAGTCTTCAATGAGTGCGTCCTATCCGTAATGACACACGGAGCCGAAACGTGGACACTTACAGTACGGCTGGTCGATAAGTTCAAAGTCGGTCAGCGTGCTATGGAGAGAGCTTTGCTCGGCGTTTCTCTAAGGTACCGTATCAACAATGAGGTGATCCGGTAGAGAACCAGGGTCATCGACATAGCTCGCAAGCTGAAGTGGCAGTGGGCTGGTCATATTTGCCGTAGAACCAATAATCGTTGAGGTAAACGGGTTCTTAAGTGGAGTCCGCGTCTGGGCAAACGTAGTGTAGGACGTCCACAGGCTAGGTGGAGTGATGATTTGCGCAAGACTACTGGCAGGAGCTGTATGCGAGCAGCCGAGTATCGAACTAAGTTGTGTGTGGAGAGGCCTATGTTACGCAATGGACTGCGGTAGGCTGATGATGATAAAAACAAATGAGAACATTAATATTACATATTTTTATCATAATGAGATTGTTTACATCATTAACCCAAAATGTTATTTATAATTTAAGGACTATTCAGTGACTTATATTGCATAGCTTAATAGCAAAGTGTATGTACTGGAAACAGCCTTCTTAACCGAATAATCGTTTTATACTCAGAAAGATTGGTAGTAGTAATAAATAATATAGTAAACTGAAGATCCGTATCAGATTCTGGACCAAGCTATATTATTATATAATTGCTTGTTTTGGAACAACTTTGTACTCAATTTGTATTTGTTATTTATTTTTTTTGAAAGAAATTGCTCGAGGTCGGCAGATTTGGTTTATAGAGATCACCATCTCTTGACATTATATACCTATTATTTCACCATAAGCTCCGCTGAGGTACTTTCAAAATGAAGTAAATGGTTCGCTTGTGTATTGGAACGCATTAAAATTCACATTTTGGGTACGATATCCAAAATTAAATATTAGTATCCAATTTTTTTTCCACATATGGTTTTTTTTCATTGTTTGGCAGTACAGGATGATAGAACTCTTGAATCACTCTTATCTATTACTGAAAACTGCATTCAAATCCGGTGAGTAGTTTCAAAGCTGTAAGCTTATAGACAGCAAAATCGACTTTATACTATGTAAAGTTACAGTATCTTTACATAGAAATTGAATAATAATATTGAATATAAAGTCACTTCCGCTTTTGGTTGTTTAGCTATGTCAGAAGAAATCCAGCTGTTGCCCTTTTTCTTTTTTTTCCTGGGAGGATCCAGTTATTACCCTGCGAAAATAAGTAAATAACTACATTATTTCTAAGTACGTCTGTGTTTTGTAAGGCTGGAGTGTGAACAAGTACGCCGGACAATAAATTCGGTTTCAGTTAAACATGATAGTGTAATCCATAAATAAAGTATCATGAAACACGCGATCCGTAAAGATATATCTGCCGGAAAACTAATTAAGGTAAGATATTAGAGTCGTTTGATCTTATAGAATTAAGGATTATTGTATTTTATACTTTATTTACCAATTTGCGAATTAATTTTTCAAAAATGTTGACTAAATTTATTTTAATAATTATGCTATATTTGAGTTTGTCAATATTTTAGCCACATTCAAAATCAGTACTATTTTATTTGATAGAAAAATACCAGCCATAATTTTTTATCAGGTTTAAAGAACATGAATAATCATATTTCAATTGACATGAATAGGAAGAGTCAAAGATTCCGTACAAACTTGTATATACGTAGTTCGTCGTGCGTCGTTATATTTTCTCGTGTGTGCCTCATTTTGCACATCTAAAAGAATCTTTTGTGTTTTAAGTCTAACATATAAGTTTGCCTTAATGGGTTGTTGGACTTTGCTACTGTCATGATCCCTGATGTAAATGTGTATTTAAATCTGCCTATTTAGATTGCATTGCCTTAGGAACTCTAGTATTTTCGCATCTGCAAAAGATTGTCTTTCTGTAAATTTTACGTTAATATATAATTAAAGGAATACGATCGATAGCCAGTACTTATTCATCAGCCCTCAAAAATGTATTATAGGTATCAGCTATAAGTACTCACATTAAGAACTTTCTATCAATTTACGTATTTCAAATATTACGTGTATTATTATATAAACGAAGCAGAATAAATTAAAACATGTCATTGTTTTGTATTTATATAGTTTATGCAGAACGATGTTTAACGCTTGCATATTGCATGCGCTGAGATTATCGGCCATTATACAGGCTATGCGTTGAAACGAGCGAGATAAGAACCATTGATCCCGTGGAAAAGAGAGCGGCATGAAAGCATATAGCACCATCCTTCTTTCTCGCAGCAGGCAAAGTTTTAGAATTTACTGTAGTATTTTGTTCGTGCTTAATTCTATCTAAATAGCAGGGGTTCTAAGGAGTGTTCATATATCCTATCGCGTGATCTGAACACTTATCTCATTATACGAATTAACTTATTTGAGGCTAGGGGCATATATCAAAGCCCATGCAATATTATAAGAATTGTTCAAGATAATTAGTTTGGTTAGGTACCACCAGGTGGGTTTGCCTACACGCAGCAAAAGTAATAATATAAACTTAATTATAAAATATACAGTATCCGAGTAACTTACAGAATAAACAGAAAAACAATAATTTTTTAGGCTGTTAACATTTGATAATGTCAAATATTGTCAAATGACATGGCATTGATGATGTCACTTCACACACGTTTTTTTTTGTAGTTAGGTAATGTACGAAAAGACTATAAACAGAGTGCATTATAATGAATCTACATAATTTACAGCTACATTACAAATTATGCCTTTAAGACAAAAATACTATTATGTTTAAGTAATGTATTATGTTAATGTTGGCTGCGCTCATAGCCCAGTTGCACTCGATGATTAGAAACAATCACCGAGGGTAAGCAACGACGGCGCGATCAGTACCTGGATGGGTGACCGTTGGTGGCATGTTACTATGAGCGTCTCCGTGATTCGGAGGTCACGTTAAGCACTCGGTCCCGGTTTTTATCATACGATAACAGTCGTGAAGCTTAGTTGGAGGCCTTTGGGTGGCTTAAAAACTTCCAACGGCAAGATTACGTAGCCACAACGTTGTCTTGCCAGTCCCCAACCTGCACTCGACCAGTGTGGGGACGTATGGCCTTAACCCTCTCCCGAGAGGAGACCCGAGCCCAGCAGTGGGACATTATGGATTGTCGCTGATGATGAATGTTGGCATTACGCCGCGTTTAACAAAACTATTGAACTCTCAGCATTCAATACGACTAGCATGATCTATCCCAGTACTTATTTTTATGCACTGAATTAAAGTTACAGTCGACCTGACGTCCACAGCCGCAGTCACCACTAAAGTATTCAGCTGTTAACCAGTTTTGAAGTTTGGTTAAGTGACTAATAAAGTAATAATTATAAATTAACATATACTATATTTAATCATTTACATTCAAACACTCATAGTTTCTGCATGTTTATATTGAACTAAATTTAGTAGCTGAGTACCTGTACATATTATTGTTTGTCTGAAAATCTACCATTTCTTTTTCATGTAAAACATCTTGAGTGTTTTCTAAACCAACAATAGATATCTTACTACGTTCTTGAAGATCTGACATTATGATAGTCTTCATTAATTCATATATTAATAAAAGTTATGTCTAATAATATCTGAGTAAAAGTGTTTTCTTTATTACTAAGTGGTTTATGTTTAGACTTTACACAGTCAATATAGTAATATATTTGTTGTTAACAGACCGCTCATAATTCAGCATAAAAACAGTAAACAGGGTTATTGTTCTCCTGGCTTGTTTTATCTTTATATATCTTTAACAAATTCACAACAATGTAATTACTCTTGGCATGTATTAATTACAAGGGTTATAAGAAAAGGAACTCTATTGAAAGGTATGAAAGTGTTTTTATATGATGTTAGAATCAATTACCAAGCGACACGGGTGGGTGGAGTTGCGCTGAAGTCGTTTTCAATTCACTGAAGCATTGAGTAAAGGATTTCATTTATAGAGGATGCTGCGAACATAAGACGCTCTTTCAGACTTTAGTTGATATTTTCACAGAGCAAAATGAGTTTTCGCAAATGAATTTATTTCTTTCAGATTTACGAAGAAACAAATAAATGAAGTATTTAGTAGAATAATTGTAGTTGTCGAGTAAAATGACCAGTTAGAATTAGAGACTGATTATTTTACAAAACAATTTACATTGACTTCAAAGTGTCAAGTTCCAGAACTTTAATCATTTTGATAGATCAGTTTCTGACAGTTAATGAGAGAGTTTATTGAGTCGTTTATGAAGAGGCAAAGGATTCATTTGCCATTTTGTCATTAGCAGCCTGAAATGACAATGACATTTTAAAAGATGACGAATGCCTTCCTGGAAGCTGTTGGTCTTTAATTAAAGATATCAATCTTTATTGAGACGGGCAATTCAAGAGTTTATGTACAAGTAATAGCCGTAATAGACAGCCCTATAAAGATTTATATTGTTGTACTAGCGACCGCCCGTGACTGCGTACGTGTTTATTTGCATTTCCCTCCTTATAATATAATAGTTATATGTAACAGGAATAATCTCTTTAGTATGTATTTTAATAGGAACAGTAAGTAGATGTTTGCAATAAGCCTTATTTCTTGATAGTATGTAAAATGCTTTTGCCAAAATGTAAATTAACTTCACATACATTGAACATTCGTACAAACTACCATCCCCCGTTTTAACTACAAAAGGGGGTTGTGTTCTAAAGATACATAATTAGTGCTCCTCCACACCATCTATAGAGCATACATTTCAAATTTCAAGTCTCACACTCCAAAAACATAGAAGTCTTTCATACAAATTTCCAACCCCTGTTTTAACCCCATAGAGGTGAAGTTTCGTGAAATCCGTTCTTAGCTTAGAGTGGGAGCGCATTCCAGAGCAGTACCGCTTGGACAAAGAACAAAGAGTTCACGAAGTCAGAGTGTTATATATTTTATATAGATTATAGGAGATGGTATTTGATTAGCTGGTGTTCAAATTCAGTCGGCAAGAAATAGAATAGTATAAACTTTTTCATTCGGACAGTTATAGACAAACTGGCAACGCGAGGTACAATTTTGTTGGTGTTGCAAAACTAGAGACCTAGATTCATCCCTTAAAATAACTGTTCCTATTGATAATGAATTAAACAAAAATATTTGCTAATGAACAACGACTTGACTCAATAGCCAGACCTCTGAGGACTTTTAATTTTCAAATAAACTTTTATGTGAAGTGTCTGTTCCGAATGTAATCTCGATGACAGTTTATAAAATGATAAGCATCGCACGACATTTAGGCGGTTTTTTTTTTAAATGGTAATTGTTTCTCAGTAAAACCCTTTAAATTCAAGGAATGTGTCAAACAATTACTTGACCCATAAAAAAGGTACATTTCACAGGATTCAACGATTTACTTACTGTTGAAAGAATCAGAGCTGTATCTGACAGGTTTGAAATGTAAATTATTGTTCTTTAACAACATAAAAACCGCATTTCTAGTTATATAGCACTTAAATCGATTTCTTACACCATTTTATTATTTTATGAGCGGCAGAAGTCATTTTACTTTAGATACCATCTGTTTGTTTGGTACCCGAAACTGACGCGGGCGGAGTCGCGGCCAAAAAATAGTTGATAAATATTAGAACTTTTATTACAATACTAGCCTTTGCCTGAAGCTACGCTTGCGTATATTTTAGTTATCACGGTAAATAGTACCCTATGTCCTTCTTCTAGAAACAAACGATCTCTATTGCAAATTTGATAGAAATCAATTTAGCGGTTTTGCATTGAAAGCATAACAAACACACAGACAGAGTTACTTTCGAATTTATATTTATAATTATGGATATACAAGTGATGTTCTTCTAGCCGATTACGGCCAAGGAACAAAACTTGGCCAAGGCCAAGGAAGGACAAATCTCAACGGAGGCCAACCATCTACGCAGGAGATATTATAGTGCCCTAGTGTGTGCGCAAACACAGGTGTACTCTCCGTTCCCTCTCTCTACGATCGGGGAGAGATCAGGCGCAGGTCCGACAGCTTAGCGTGTTCTCCGAGACAGGGGATTCAGACCCGATCTTATAAACTCCGAGCTGTTAACTATTCAATACTTAAATATTTATGTAATCACATAAACTGAATAAAACTTTCAGCCCGACCTTTTGGTCTTTGAACTCGAGATCTTTTAATCGGCAGTCGCATATTTCAACCGCTAGACCAACGAGGCAGTTAATAAAAAGGTACCAAAATACATAAAAAGTATATTTTGTATACTCGCACATGAGTTCATATGAAAACACTACTTTTAAATATTTGTGTTAAAAAAACACCAAATCATTCTCGGATAATTCGTTTACCCTTATCAAGAAGAAGCTCAGCACGTGATGAGAATAATAATATCGGGATATTTTAAACAATGTTATTAGACTTGTTTTTCCATAATACTGATTTAAAGGTTTAGGATTAACACGCGAAATTTGTGTTTATACACACGAAAATACAGAATATTATAGGATAGGAATACCTGGTAATAAACTAATTAGGTCAATGTAGTGCTACAGTTATGTACTGTACAGAAATCAATATTCGCATATCCATCGGTTAATAAACTCGAAAATATGAACAAATAAATTACATTAATCCAATATCGATGTTTGAATATTTCATTAAGTTATTTGCCTTTGATATTTTACCTATTGAAGAATTATTATATTCGCTTATCAAATTATGATCTTTTAAGAATATATTTATTGAACTGGTTCTGTTATCAGATCCGGGAGGGTCATGCTTTGGCACAAAAGAGCTGGCTCGATACAATGGTACCACGGCCTCCCAAAAAAATAAACAGTATTAAGCAACTCATTCTATGCATTTCACCAACTAATTGATATTACCAGAACCCAAAGTAACCCCCATCCGTCTTATAATATGGACTAAAAACGCGGTAAAGCAATGACGTTTCAATTGCAAGTGTCCATGGGTTGCGGTGGTCACCTTCAGGCGACACCTGCTCCTTTGTTAACCTATGCCATCAAAAAAGTGACCATAAAGCACTGTCATCTCGAAGTACACCCTTTTATGTATCAGAAGGTATGTAGACTAAACCAACATTTGTTTTCGACTTATATATTCCATCTTGCGTCTT
Source organism: Hyphantria cunea (assembly GCA_003709505.1). Lineage (NCBI taxonomy): Eukaryota > Metazoa > Arthropoda > Insecta > Lepidoptera > Erebidae > Hyphantria > Hyphantria cunea. Next base: position 891,791 of record PKRV01000116.1, read on the forward strand.
GCTTACCTATTTTTATAAATAACTACGTCGTTTGTGTTTCTTTTTAAATTAAAAATTGCCTTTATAAATCCAATTAAGGAAGGTAATCAAAGATACTTCTCGACAAATTGAATGTCAATCATCGCGCATCGAGCTCGGTCGGGATAGAACAAAAAGGTTTTTTTTTAGTCACGCGTACATGGAGAATTGTGTAGTTATTATTTTGGAATATTGGATCTTAAACTATGCCACAAGAGAATAAGAATTCTTTCTCAGAATTATAGTATTAAAACTTCAAGTGAAACAATACCTAGGGAGCATAAAGTACCTCAGACCAGAACAAAAGAGGCAAATAGCTTGAATTGTTGACAATATTTAGGCTTTCACAGTCAAGTTAGGCGTGGGCCATCTGCTTACTTTCATTAACATGGTAACTATAAAGACCTGTAAACTATTTAACTAAGTTATTGAATTGAATATTGCTTTAGTCGTAATCATCATCATCGACTGCCTCGACTGTCTAGATTTAATCTAAGTATAGCCTAGTATTTATTTTAAAATCAATTATTTTCCAAAAATAAGAAACTATATCTTTATGTTATTTTCACAAACACGTGCCGATACATAAACATATCCAGAAGAATGCAAATTCAAGTATATCTTGAAAGATTTATAAAGGTGTAGGGCCTTTGTGATTTTTTGTCCGGGTATAAGGAAATATGAATGAATTAATATATACATAAAATACCGTCTTATCTTACCTTATGTCCTTGTTAAAATTGCAAATGCCTAAAATTTGTAACCGAATACCTTTAAACGCTGGCAGTGTAGATAAAATTATATACTATGTAAATATTATTAGTTCGGATTGAATAAAACTGCATTGAACATTGGCAAATTGCCGAGTCTCGTCCTATGCGCAAATATAAACGATAACTATTTTATTTCGGTCAAATCGTCTCGTTTCAAATCACCTTAAGTAAAATAATAAGAAAACTTAGTTAAATTTTTCAGCTACATTTTATGCTTTGTTTTGATTGTGTATTCTATGATGTCAAAAATAAAAACTTTTTGTTGTTGATTACTTGACACTTACCTTCTTTCTATGTTATTAATTAATATTAATCAACTTTAAATATTCATCTAAATATTTAGTATAGTAAAAGTTCAATCGTTTCCTACAAATCAACATAAACCACGTCCATAACTAGATGGAACACGACGTAACTTAAGTATTAAGCTTTAACTTAAAAGAAACTATAAATTTTAGACTTATTTTACACGAATACCCATTCATAATGAAAACAAAAAAGAAAATCGATATCACCTACAGACGACAAAAAGTTATTGAACTGTCTTGTATTTAAACATGCAAAAAATCCGTTTCTCTTATACTAAACAAAAGGTTAACTTACTTAATGAGAGAAAAATGTGGTTCTTAACTGTTTTAGAATATATATATTAAGATATCTTCGTAAAAAAAAATAATGAGTTCATTCGTCACTTTTCGTACTCAAAAAGTTTTATGGGTAACATGTTTCAGCATGTTTTTGTCATCTCTAGCGTCACGATCTAGAATGTTACATTATATGATTATACATTTACGTTTTTACGATAAGGTCAGGTTAGGATTTTTGACTTATTACCTAAAGAAAAATAAAAGACCAGACGTTCGTAGTCTCAACGTAATTTCGTCCCACGAGTATGGTCTCTCGTGCATATTTTGCACATGCATGCATGGCTGCACCGTAAGAGTATTCTCGCAGTGGCGGCAGCGTCGCGTTGATGCGCAACCAGTCGTGCCAAAAGCTAAAATATCGACGAATATCTTCTATATCAATGGAACGCAGTTAGTATTTTGTGCTAACAAATTACAGTAAATAATTCATTACGACAAATTTAAATATATTGCAAAATAGAGTACAATGGTCAGGTACATCCTAAATTATTTTTGATAACATAAAATGAAAAATAAAAGCAAAATATAAATTGAGGTACTACTTAAGTCTTGAGCAATAAAAAAAAGCAAAGAACAGTCAGATCAGAATAAGAGAAGAATATGCTTTACTTATTAATATATTATGCTTAACTTATTACTAATAATATATTTTAATAAGTGCAAAAACTCTTTGTCTAAAACGCCTTTACAGGATTCAAACTTAAATACATTTATCAGAATTCATTTATTGACAGTTGTAGTGTAGTTTCAACGCTCAACTTTTATAAGTAAAGAATTACCAACTGCTATTTAGGTACGGTAGCGGGCGCTTGCAAAAAAACTGGTTTAAAATAAAGTTTTAAATGAATCGTTTATCTGCTCCACTTTTGTTTAAAGTAAATAGAAAGTTAGGTACATTTTATCTGGGAGAAGTTGATGCAACTTTAGCAAGAGTGGTCCATTCTGCAGAGAATTTTAACGAAGTAATTTTAGTTCCGCTCGCTTGTGGTACCTTTGAGGGCACGTTCGGTAGACGGCAATGTTATTTCAGAAAACTCATAGTTCTCGTTTGAGCGTCATTATAAAAGTTATGAAACGCCACCTTAGATGATTATTTTTTCGAAAAAAATATACATATCTATAAGATTCTTTGTGTGGGGACGTATTAAAAATATGGATTAACTAGATGGAAAAAGAAAAACTGGAAACCAACCATCCAATTTTTTTAACGCGGGGAAAGCTTTTTGCATTTTGCCCTCAGTGGGAAACACACGAAGAGCGTGTGTGGGACTCCCGATGAACCGATCTACCCACTTAACCCCGCGGCGGCTAACCTCGGCAGTCGGGAGGAACTCCAGGAATGCATCAACGGTTTCTGGAGCCCCCCTGTTGTAACCCACTACTGAGATCCATCCCGGTGTAAAGCTGTCGCGCATGTCACTACTCCCAGCCTACCAACCTGTTTTGCACGCTTGATATAGTAAGCCCAACAAGTTTTTAGGGAGCGGCTTTTGACCAGCAGTGGACTGATAAAGGCTGATAGTTTTTTATTCCAAAGCATCTTTTACTACCTTTATCTACACTTATATTCTTAACGTAGTCGAGCGAGGCAACTAAACTCAAATACAAATTATATGAAAGTATTTGAGTTAGGATGTCATGAAAGTTTGAAATGAGTTCCCTACTTTTTCAATACTAACTTCTTTTACTTTTTGAACGTTAACTTACACTTGTTAAATTAAATATCCTTGGGTGCCATTGTTAGTTCCTACCTATTTCTTTCTTTCTCCTTTCAAAGGAAATAGTTAAGAAAAAAAAAACTTGGTTTTAATTTGTTAATGCAAGTATCGACGCGATGTCAGAACCTGCTAGAAGATTAATGAAAATTATTCTTTATTTAAACTTTATTCAGTTACATATATTGGTCTTTTAAAAAAATATGTTTACGAATTGTGTTTTTACTATTTTTTTACTTTATTATCCAGTTATATAGATCTATAGCACTGTTTGATGTATATTCATATATGTATTACTCTCATAAAGTTATATATAAAGCACACGCAGAGTAGGTATATCCGTTGACTAAAAAATCGACATCTATTTTATGCAGCGTACTTAAATGTACCTAGTGTTCATAAACTTTATGTGCATGTCTTTTAAATAACATCAACTTTTTTATTACAGGTAAGAGACATTTATAAAGGGCAAGATCAACTGAGCGAGACTTCCTGCAACTATCTCGGTATGTGAGTGTAAGTGATCCGAATGAAGGCTGTCCGCAATTGAATGTCACTTGAACCAGACTTGTTCCGCTTTATATTATGGCCTTGCTTAGTGTAACTTGTACGGCCTGCTTGAGAGTAGCGATATATTTATATAAAATTAAAGAATAAAAGCATAAAAAACAATAGTCTGTAATGCAAGCCAAAGGATTTCACACCTTAAGAACTCTGCCACGTCAATTTTTCTTTTGAGATTTTGTGGGGTTTTATACCATACATCTTACAATACTGTACTTTGTAAATGTACAGTCAAACATCGGTAGTAAATTTTTAAATTAACTTACTAGCACCGACCGTTGTTGTGTTAGTAAAGACTAGGGAAGTTATAGCAGATTATTTAAGTGATTTCAACAACCTATGCGTTAGGAAGTATAAGATAAAGTTTAGGCAATAATTTTCAAATTCGTCCATGAAGCTAGTGTAGATAGGAATCGGTTACCTAAACCTAGTACGTATTACATTCTAGGATTAAAGTCACTTGCACTTATGCCAATATTTATTTATTGATTATTACACCTGAGCGGTTCCGCCTTATGTCATCATCAAAGGTAATAAATAAATAAAATAGTGAAATGAGTGCAAGTGAGTTTAATTCTAGAATGTATTGCAACAAGTTCCATCAAGTGCCGACAATAGAGAGATTACTAGCACTTAGCAATAATTTTGTTAGGACGTCATAATAAAAAAAAATATTCATGATCATGTAACACTAGGTACGTTAAGTATGAGTTTAATCTGAGTAGTTTGTTAATTGATATTTACTTCTTCTTTATATATCACATGATGAAGTTTCTTCCACTTTATGTACGCTTAAATCTTTTGAACTACTCAACGAATTTTAGTGCAGTTTTCAGCAATAGATAGAGTGATTCAAAGGGAAGGTTTATATGTATACAAACCTAATAATGAAACATACATATTACTTATATTAGAGGAAGTTCGGGAATTTCAACGACTCGCAAGTACAGTTCAGGTCGCTAGGTTTAAATAAGTGTTCAAAGTGTATCGCTTACTACTGTTCATAAAGAGACACTAAGCGTAGTTTTAGAAAAATCTAATCAATATAAGCATATTGATTAGATTTTCCTAAGACTACGCTATCGTCAATCTCATAAACAATTGTTCCATATACTCCATTAGTTTCTCAGGGCTCTAATAGTATTCTTATTTGATACAACAAAGTGTTTTTGTGTACATTATGACATGGTCATAAAACGAGTAACATTATTGTCTTATCAGTTACGATATTGCTTAAAACATACGTAAACAGTATTGTCTACTAAACAACACAATAGCAACATTCCTTTTAACTTTGCAATAATTATTTGTATTTGAAATAACTGTTAGTAAAAAATATATGATTTTAAGCCTGCACGGTGTACTGAAAAAGGATGATAATGTTCTCCTAGCCGATTTCGGCCACGGCGGCCAGTCTCAACGGAGACCAGCCAACTACGCAGGAGATATTGTAGTGCACAAGTGTGTTTAAAAACACGGGTGCTCTCTCTGTTCTCTCTCATAATCCGATGGGACCGGTAACCGACACGATCGGGGAGAGATTAGGCCCAGGACCGATAGCTTAACATGCTCTCCGAGGCACGGAGTTCAGGCTCGAAATTGCAAACTGCGAGCTGTTATCAACTATCTATATAATCAGAAAAACTAATAATACTTTTGCACTGACAAATATTCTGTCTGTAACACTTAATCCAATATTGGTCATAGGGTTCTTTTTAAAAAGGAGGTTGCGTTACCATACCTCGCTAGCCAGACGCTACTTTTATACCGTGATAACCAATATAAAGACGGGCGGAACCGCAGGCAAAAGCTGTAAACGAATTATCAGGTGGAAATATTAAATAAAAAACGACTTGTAAGCAATCTTCTGCATGTAATTGAAAATCCAAGGAATTCCCGTGGAAGCAAACAAAAGCTTTTGCCTCTCTATTCTTACAATACCTTTGTGGCATGCTCAAGGGAGTCGTATACTCCCCGTTTATCTGATAGCTAGACAGCTAGAACTTAAATTTGTCATACAAACGTAAGTGAAAATGGAAATATTTTTGTAAATACAGTTTCAACCAGTTTTATTTCATTTATATACATCTATTCCACCCACGTCTTCTTGATATCGCACATTACATTTTAACTGCTCATGTTTTTTTTTTAATTAAGCGTAAAGAGTTACCAAGTAAATTGATGAATTTATTAAAAAAAAATGGAAATATACCCATTAGCGATATTATACATTACATTTACTGATACAGATTTTGTAGATGCGAAAACTTTATAGCTCATCCATGGATCTGTGTACTTAACAAACTTCTATTACCCGATGTACAATGTACCAAAATATACCTTTCGCTTATATTACATTTAAGTGAAACAAATATAAAAATATAGGCATGTGTATTACGAAATGGATGGAAAACTAACGCGTTTCTTATTTTACCTATGATCAAAGGTTTCAATGTACACTCTATACGTGTTTCCATAAGTACTTCTTCAAATAAAAAACCACATAATTGTCGAGGGTAAATTGAAACGCTGACGGGCATATTTCTTTCACGTTTAGAAACGCAAAATGGTGAGAGAAAAATCTTTGATCATGTTCCAAGGTCATGTCAAGTAGAGTAGGTGTCCTGGGATTCAGTTTTTAATAATTTCGTCTCGAAAAAACTTGTAACACCATCTGAGAATTAATAGGACTTATTATCCATCACGTTTTTGGCACAACCAATACAAGTACACTGTTTTCGAGAAGAGTACCTATATATCATTTTGGAAGGGGATGACAGACAAGAGTTTATTGTGATATGCCAAGAACATGACCCTCAATATCAATCATTAAGATTTCTTTATTTTGAATAAAACAAATTAATTAAGGAGTAAATTGGAACTAGGTTAATTAATTAAATCATAATAAAAGTAAGTATATCATTTTTTAAGGAAAAAATGTGTCCTATTTTGCACCTTAAACTATTGTAACTAATCTAATTTAATTCAATGGAATTGGTTTTTATAGACAAAGACATTTATGAACCTAAGACGTCAGTCCGTCTGTTGCACGTTCATGAGATAAAACCAGCTCTAGCATCTTAACTGATACATATAGATCGTTATTCGCTATCCGCTTTAGAAGCATATAGCTTATCGATAAGTCAGGCATCGTTAAATCGTACGCGGACGACCCGAAGAGCACTCAAGGCTGCCTCAACCCTCGGTTATGTAGAACGACCACAACTTCTGAGACTGCATGGACTTATTTCTCTTTTGATGATAGATTTATGTTCAACAAAGAAATCAGAACATTTCTACTTATTTGTTTTGATTTCCTAAATTGCGCAAGGAACCGCGGCCTATTGAGGTTGCAACTAGGATCTTCTGACTCGGCAAAATGTAAGTTTTGGAGTTTGTTGTAAGGATATTTATTCTTTTGTGAAGTTGAGTCAAATTAAATGCTTAAGTTAAAATTGCTAATGATATCTCTCATGGACATGACAGGCAGATATCATTATTATCACTCATAAATTTGAAGCTATTGCAATAAATATTTAGAAATCGACTCATATAAATCTAAATTATGTGACTTAGAGTAGAAAACATACTTGAGTGAGCGAGCGGCTCACGCTCGCTCGGTGTCACCCCTCTGCAGCCATTAGCAACACTGAGTGGCTTTATACCTCTCGCTAGAGACTTTAAGAGCCACAAGCGTTTGTTAGGCTTCCGATTGTCTAGAGAATCTGCAAGATATCGGTTTTAGCTTAACTGTTATAACACACGAGTGAAAAAGGTATTTGGCGCAGCTCAGGGAAATTTGAGCATTGACCATTACGCAATATATTCAATTGCAATTCTATTATATCAATTTATTTTATCTTAGTTCGTAATACAATCAGTCTGTACCCGTGTACAGCGCTTTTCTAAAGTTTGCAATAATTAATTATTATAAGTGCATTAATTTTAGCCAATGTGATAAAATTTAGTGACATCGCCTTTCTTTTTGGCGTTAAAGACATGTTTGCAGCAAACTCTCAAACTCAGAATAGAGACGAACGCTTTGTAAGAAGTGATTAGCTTTTTTGTTATACATAGAAATTTGACAAATCTTAAAAAAACTTATTATAAAACTTTTATCCTTTAATAAATGATTCAAGGTCATATTCTTTAGTAACCTTGTAAATGGTAGAGATTATTGATACAGTCGGTCAAGCTAAGCTCTTTCTGTCTTCATAATTTTGCAATAGCTAAATATGGTTGCCAAGTAAAAAGCAAAGCATGAAACCAATTTCCTTTCTGAAAATGTTTGAATTTGTTGAGAATACAAAATGTTATTAGTAACTTTGCAATAATTCATTTGTCTACACAGTTGTAGTTCTCAAGGAAATATATATTTAATTATTTATTTATTTCTCGTTTCTATTCGAAGAGAAAATTGAATTTAGGGAGTGTTGCTCGAGGGCAGTTCGTTTGCTTCAAAGAAAATATATTACGGATGAATATCTTTGCCCGTGCGAATTACACTTATGTTTTTCCTTTTATTCTTTCTGATTATATGATGTTATTGTCATGAGGCTTGAGAGTGTCGGTCCAGTTAGTACAGCGTGAGAATTAACAAAGGACTATTGCACGCCATGAAGGTAGTAGTGGTCAAATCATACTTTAACTTGTAATTTTATATAGCTGCAACAAATATTCATGGTAACCCGGACGGAAGGGTGCAAATGCTACAAAAACACAGCGTTGATTTTTCACTTACTATTTATTGTCTTTTCACATATCAATATTTAAAAATCATATATTATTATTGTGAAAATGACGAATTAAAATCGATGAACGTAATATGCTGTTTGAATCAAACTTTTAGGTAAAAATCACCACAACAAAAACAGTTTGATGTATGAGCATTACTATAGCACTAATATGATCCATTTGAGACACAAATTGGCTAAATTTGACCGCGTCTCAACTAGTTAGACGATTGTTTGTAGCGTGGGTGTCATGTTCTACTCTGGATAAATTGGCGTACGCGTTTAGTAGTCCAGCAGAATAATGAGCTTAATTTAGCTATTGTTACGCCCTGACCTCGTTGGCCAGGATATGTTTAATTACACCTTTAAAGCAATTATTCACACTGTTGGCACTAATTGTAATGCCACAATTGACTACACTATTCCGCACTATTAAAGCAAGTATAGTACTGTAATATAAATATAAAATTCCTTTCTCAGTTCGTGTGTTTTACGTTACCCCTGATCCAAAATACTAACCTGTATTTTTTTTTAAATTGTCAGGATTTTTTATTTTCTTTCAGTCGTAATACATGAAAATCTGTTTCACATGTAATCAAGCATACAGAGGTCTGATAATTTTTTTTATCTTCGGTATCCTCACTCACTCGGTGAAACACAACGGCCGCGGTACCATTCCGTCGAGCCGACCCATGCATGCCAAAGCGTGACTCTCCCACGGTATTTATCGCAATTATCAATCTGCCATTAAGATTATTCAAAACTAAACTTACTATCTTTAGGTAAAGCAACCTGATGAGAGCCATTAATTTTTAAACTTTCTTTAAACTGATAAAAAAGCAGTTTTTAATCTTAATGATATATACATTTACCGCTATAAATTGAATGCTACTGATAATACGTGCTTTATGCCATACATGTAATAAACGCATCATGTTACAAACTACCCGAAGAGTTCTTCATAGCGCGCGTCAGTTGTTTATAACTCCCTCGCCGCCAGCGGTCTGACCTTTGCAACTTTCATTTGTCTAGCTCCGTCAGACAACTTAGTTAGTTCTTAGTGATTGTTTCTATTCAACAATTAATTAGTTACATACCACGCGATATTGGCTTTATTAGCTTCAATGTTCGAGGGAAACGACATCAATCTATGCTTACAACTTTTCCCATTTAATTAAAAGGAAGTTCGAAGGACTAAGATATTTTCGTGTTCATTGTGAATTAGTGATATCAATGTATATTTATACCAGTGGCTAACTATGTTTGGACTGTAATTGCGATTTGTGGGAAATCGATGAAGTCGTAATTCGTTTCCCCTAAGAGAACCTGAAACACTATACCTTAATGAAAATGAAGGCTAGTTGTATTGTTCTCAATTTAGTTGCTATTGTACTTTAATGCTAGACAGTTATTATGTTCATTAAAAATATTAGGAAGTCACATAAAAGGTAATTTAAATTTACGTTTTTTTTTATTTATTTATTTAGGTAAACAAACAACCACACAATACAAGGGTATAAGTACAAATTACATACAAATGTGGATAATTGTGCCATCAGCAACATTTACCACATAGTAGCAATGCAACATTAACAGGGTTTAACTTTTGATAACATTAGTGATAGTATGCATTGGCCAGTGGCATAAAATTAGATATACATATATTATTATTAGATTTGACGATTTTAAAGATAACTTAGGCGCACAGGCCATTTACAGCCATAGAACTAATGGTGCATTAATTACATTTTGCTATAATTATTCCACTACATAATCGAAAAGTTCCTTTTAAGATTTCCTACATACTGAAATTATGTACCAATCGTTTTCTTTTATATATAAATAATAGATGTACTGTGGCACAAAGCATAGCAGCGGCAACGTTTTACTGTGGAACTTTGTGGTTTGCAAACAAATACAAAAACCTTCTTTGAAGCGTATTGAATATTTTGAGCTCAATCGGTGCAGAACTTTTGGAGACTAAAACAAACCAACTTAACATTTTTCTATATATATATTATATAACTTTTATTAATTCGGGCATCTAACGCATATCGCCATCTACGCAGTCCCAAGCTAAGCAGTTTGTGTTATGGGTACAAAAACAGTACAGACAACTGATGTTTACATATATACACTTTTTTTGTAAATACATACATGTTATACATAGAAATCACCCAAACTGCGAATCAAACATTTGTATATCATACAAACATTTGGTCCGACCCGGTAATCGAACCCGAAATCTCCATCACAGCAGTCGCATACGCTACAACTACGCCAACGAGGCAAGAATAAAGCATGTTATATAACTATTAAAGAAAAATTTTTAACTTACTCTGCTAAAGCTTGCATTGTTTACAGTTGAAGGCGGTAATTTTGAGTTATTTTCCAAAGAGCTCTTCTATGCGCGAGGATCGTTAGGAACCCCGTCAGAATGGCACGTGATTTTTTAATTTTAAAAACCTTTGCAGCTGCATTTTTCTCGTCACTAATTTAAATTCATAATTGACGTGAAAACTAATGTATCATATGCCATGTATGTCATGTAAGTACATATGTAAATTGAGAGCTTATTTTTTCAGCAGTAAGTCGCGAGAAGTATAAACACCCGTGTGTCGATGACCTTGATGTTTTATGGCTTATGTTTTAATAAAGACTTGCGATACTAGGGAAGTGTATAGTCTATAAATTTATTAGTCGATATTCCATTATAATTACTGTCAATACAACGTGATGAGGAAATACTTATTTTTGTTACACCTGCTATAACTTATTGCCTTTAAATTTTAAGACTTTTCTTGAACTTCTTAATTAGTTTCCAGTCAGTCCCAATTGATTACACGTGTCATTTTTGTTACATAAATTAATTAATTTATTAATTAGAAAAATCGACGTTTGTGGCAGGTGCATATTTGAAAGGATAATACGAGAGACTAAGTAAAACTATATTATAAAAGAAACATAATGCTATTATAAATAAACATTTTTCGGATACCTAACACACAATGCCATTTAGTCTCAAGCCAAGTAGAGCTTGTGTTATGGGTACTAGACAACTGATATAAGTACATAATTACTTTTTTTTGTAAACTTATACATATTATACATAGAAAACACCCAAACTCCTAAACAAAGCAAGTAACAGCAGTCGCATACGCTACCACTACGCCATCGAGGCAGATAATTATATTCATATATTTCTGTTAAAAAGATATTTACCTCATATGCACAAGTCAAATTTGAAGCACTCCTACAACGTTTTATACGATATAATGTTCGAGATAAATTAGAGGAAATTTGTCAGACCGCCGCGCCGGTGAAATGAAGCAAATCAAATTTAGGGGCTTTACTAGACGACGGAGCGCGCTGTGCGGGAAATTCGATTAAACTATTTTTTAATAGCACAATAAATAAGAATAGGCGGGATGACGAGAAATGTTCCGTGAGTAAAATTAACCCTATCGATATCGGGATATCAGGAATAGACATCAAGAATATGCTAAAATTAAATTTTTCGACTTATCCACCTAATTTATTGGGTACTGAAATAATTATTATCAAGGTGACTGGTAACACTAATAGCGGATTCTGAGTACCGTATAATGGATCCATATGGGAGGCTCTGTTTGCACTAGATAAAAAAGTAAATTGAATTAATAGACGTTTTAAGAAAACAGCTAAAAGGCTAACCAACCGACGAAAAAACTTGAAATTTCAAAGACCCCCTTTAAAATACAGCTTTATTGGACTTTAGTTACTCTAGCTGCTTTTTATCAAATGCTATTTACAGGATGCTTAAAGGAATAGCAAAACTGGTTTCCCGTTCCTAGCTTCACCGTTACACGGTAACCATGACACGTATGTTCTAGTCATAGATAAGGAACGCTTTGCCGAGATTCCTTGTTATTTGGAATATAGGTGTGGTCAGTTACACGTGCATATTTTAAACAAATGTATATAGAATTATATAGAAATAATAATCTATTTATTCATACTATAAAAATTAATACTCAATAGGTACAACCAGCAATGGATAACAAGGATTTTATGAAATTTTATCTTCAATTCCGACGAAACTTTTTAACCGACTTAAAAACAGGAGAAGGTTATGAATTCGATTGTTTTTTTTGTATGTTTTTTACCTCACAATTTTTGACTGGGTGGACCGATTTTGACGATTCTTTTTTATTTGAAAGCTGGTGCTTTCCGTGTGGTCCTGTTTTAATTTGATCCAGTTCTTGAAGTGTTATTTTCGATAAAATTTGTGATTATTGAAATAATCCTGGTCATATATTTTGTTTTTCTCTGAATTTTAATTGCAACAAAATTAATTGGCCGGGTATTATTTCACCAGACGCCAGTGTCTTCAAACACGTCTATTATTTCACCGAGAACGTTATTTTAGATTATAACATTTGTCCCTGTTAACTATGCAGCTGAAATATGGGTGGACCTGTCACGTTCCTTATATTAATTTCAACATGTAAAATAATTTTAAATAAACGTGTTTTACGGTACGAGTATTTATTTTCAATTCCGAGGATAATTATATTCATAAAGAATTTGTCCATCGTCTGTATTATGAAGTGTAACGCTTATTTGTTAGCACAGATGTGTGCCAATTGCACTACACAATTTTATGTTGTCAACTTATTTTAATTTTGTATTAAATACAAGTAAACGAATATCGACACCCACCCAGTGGAAGCATATGCTAATATTTTTGACACGCACAAATATGCATGAATTTAAAAGGTTTACTAAAAAATGGATTTCGATTCTAAAATGATTTAAGTCTGTAAAATGGAAAGGTGTTTGTGTGTTTAACTATGTCAAAACTGTTGTTAATATACGGCTTTGTTCAGAATCTTTGGTATAAATCTGATAATTAATGTTAGCAAATTGACTATTTGACCTTTTTTAAACAGGAACTAAGACTGAAAATGGCAAAATAATAAAACGAATATTAAACGTGTACTGAAACAAATCGTCTCTCAAGGGTATTGCTGAAATAACTCATAAAACTAGTACTCCATTTTCGTAACAATACTGATCCTAAAGTATGTGTATCTGTGTACCATATTTGTATCAGGATTTTTTAAGCCGATAACTTTTAATTATATTAGGGAAATGGTAAAGTTTCTGTGGTTTAGGTTTCACAGTGTTCGTTTACATAATAAATTGAATAATAGTGATAACTCTGAAGTTACTCAAGGAATTAGAACTTTTTTTTTTTTACCTGGTGGAATGCCTTTACGCACTTCGTTCCCCCCCGCGGGGTCAGGGGGTTCACTTTGTGTGGGACTCCTGACTGACTCGCCAGACTACCCACTAAACCACCACGGTGTGCCACTCTGCGCCTGAGACGGGAGGGATCCGGGAACCGCTTTCTTACGCCATCCGGACCCCTCCCAGCGCCTGAAGGAACTAGAACTGTGGCAAGGTCTACTCAATAAAAACAAAATTGTTCTTCATTTGTACACTTCGGATAAAATGTTTTCTTAGTTTTATTTATCTTCATCTCAAACATCACCATATATTTTTATTATTTTGACGATGAGATGCTATACTATTTTATAAAAATACTTAAGTATTGGCCCAGTGGCTATTGATCCCGATTAGAGCTCCTGATTAGCTAAGCCAGAGGTTGCTGCTCCCGCCCAGGATTACGTGAGGAGCACGCTCATTTGTTATGTGCCTGAGCATAATTTATCTACGATAGATATATATTTAGAAATAAGTATACTAGATACGGCCCTCGGTGTTACCCGCGGTATAACATCAACCGAGGTAACGCCACGGGGCGAATCAATTAGCGACACAAATGGTTTTTTTTTTAAGAAAAGTGACGCCCTCGTTGACTCTTTGTCAAGACGTCCAGCAAAAGTACCTTGCAGGTGCGTTTCGTGTCAATCGCCGTATGGCCTTATCCTTCTCCTGAGAGGAGACCAGAGCCCGTAGTAGGAAATAATGGGTTATTGATGATGTTGTTAATGAAACCATATCAAATCTTTAAGAATAAAAAAAATATTCAAATCGGTTCAGCCGTTAAGCAGGAGTTTAGTAACATACACACGCACAGAAGATTTACATATAATTATAACGATTTATTAACAGTTTGGTTACTATAATATTCTTTACGAAAATCATGCGAACGGAGAAGTATAAAAATTTATATGGAGAAGGAAGAAGGCAAAAAGCTCAAAAAAATATTAAATGAATAATGGCCGAATTTTGACCACCAGTTATATGTGTACAGAATCACAAATACAGCCGAAACAAAAGCAAAGCCAATAGTTGGCAGTACACAGTTGCCTGGTTTCGGGCATTCAGCGTCGTATTGCTAATTAGAATTAACGAGTTGAGAATGTTAAGATCGAGTAAATGCAATTAAAGTTTTCATTGCACAGTTACAAATGCAATTTAGAACATTGTAAACTGTTAAACCAAAGGAAAAGTTGTACTTAAAGAAAAATAAAATTATAATTAGAATTATAGTCCTTTGCGGGAAAAGATTTCTTCACTTATTTACATTATACTAGCTGACCTACGCAACCTTGTTTAGGTCTCCTGTTGCCCGTAACGTATTTAATTTTCCCCGTTATTGTAACATTCTTCATTAGTGCTCCGTTCTTATTAACTTTAGA
The DNA here is from genome assembly GCA_003709505.1 of Hyphantria cunea. Lineage (NCBI taxonomy): Eukaryota > Metazoa > Arthropoda > Insecta > Lepidoptera > Erebidae > Hyphantria > Hyphantria cunea. The sequence goes on from PKRV01000116.1 coordinate 906,891, forward strand.
TTATTATATAATAACCTTCTTCGTTAAATAGGCTATCCAACACTGCAATAATTTTTCAACGCGAACCAGTACTTCCGGAAATTAGCGCGTTCAAGCAAAAAAAACCATCTCATCAGCTTTATACATTTATAATGATACATCATCAGTCTATCGCAGTTTTCTGCTGGACATAGGCCTCTCCGATTTCACGCCACTTAGTTCGATCTATGGCTTCTTCGCTTCTTCTCTTATAATGATTGAATATTGTAATTTTTGAGGGGTTATTGATATTAGATGTAAATTAATTTCTTCGGCAACTTGTACAACCATGTGCGCATGATTCCTCTACCTCATCTCTGGTATTGAAGGGGCTTCGAGAGCTTTTTTCAGTGATCCATACATGTTGTAGTCGCAGGGTGATAAATCCGAACTGTAGGGGAAGTGTCCCAATACTTCCCACTCCAATCCCGATATTGTATCAAGTGTGAGACGCGTGGTAAATTCTTCTTATTCGCTATACTAACATATTTATTTGTTTTCTGCAGACAACCTCAGATATTTCGATTAATTGAACTGCTTAGGGTTTTCATCACAATAATTATTGTTTACGTTACCCATTCTACATAATCTTCATAGTAGTTTTAATTTGATATCCTAATATACTTTGATAAATCTAAGGAAGATATGCTATTTTTAGTAATTCCACGTATTAAATTATAGATATGTTTAGCAATGAACTTTCTAAGTTAGAATACTAATGACGTTGCTAATAGGATTACTAGAGTTAGTAGCACACTAGGGCGACGGTTTCTCGTCTACATAAACTAATATTTAGTATCGTTTTAAACTATTTATGCTCTGAGCTAAAGATAATTTAGTTCTCTTCAGCTCAGAGCATAAATAGAATCTGACTGAGCCTACACCGCTTGGGCAACAAGCTTAAAATTTTGGCTGTTCATGCCTTTTATTTTGTGAGCACAACTAAGAAATTATTTTTGGAAATTTTACCCTTAAGAGCATAACATAAGCTGTGTTCGGTACCATAAAATAAGTTTTTTAAATTAGGTTAGAATCAAAAGAAGCAGGTTAAATCTTGTTTAAAATATAGTGTGACTCACACTCTTTACGAGCCTCCATCTTCATCGCTGTGAATGTAACAGACGTAACTAGATAAATATCGTGAAATCTCGTCTCCTGCCTATTTCCTACCGGAGCAAGTGCAACTGATTGCCGGAAATAAATGTGCCGCTCAAAGTTGACGACGCATTTTTCCGTTTTATGATAGAAATTGAGATTAATCTCAATGAGGATCTCAGTGACAACTGTAAAAGATTTTTACCGATTAAAACAGTTATTTCTGAAAAGTTTAACTACTACCTTTATGTAAAGTTCGATGTGTTTCATATTATTATGTCTTAATGAAGTTATAAACAACACAATTATTATGACTTAAGTGTTCGACCAAGGATTATTGCTGTTGTGTATCGTGAAAGATGAGCTTGGATAACCTTGTAAGTAAAAATAGCGTTCGTAATTATTTCAGTGGGATTAGAATTATTGTTTTAAAAAGTTCGTCGTTGTTTTGATACGTAGTGCTTTCCTATAAAACCAGATTACGTTCTAGATATTAACTATACTTCTAACTTAAGAAAAACCACAAAAAAAAGAAGTCATAACAAGTTAAGGTAATCTCTCAATGTAAAAGAAATGTAAACGATACTTATGGTACTTCTGTTTGTTCCGGCTAGTCTCTGGAACGGCTGGACCGATTTAACGAGACTTTACAAAAATTACAAATCGAGTACAAGTCGAGGCAGTACAAAAAATAAAACAAAACGATGTTTTTATCATTAGAGCTGACAAAATTATGTTAGTATGATAAGCGACACTACTTTGTGGAAGTAAATGTTCAATATGAGCTTCGTTTTGTGGTAAACGATACCTTATTTATTAACTACTTACCATCATTAACAGCTTGCAATAAAATAAGATGGTCTATTTGTTACAAACTCTACTGCAATGTATCGGTGGTATTACTTGATTAATAGCAGTATTCGATGTACAACTCGCAGCACTACCTCACGTTTAACTCGACAGATCTTATAAATAGCCGTTTAAGTGTATTGAACAACTTTACAATTTATTATAATTGTATTGATTCCCTCATTTAATAACTTAAACATTGTGTAGCTTTGAATAGTGTAAGTTAGAAAACTTAATGTCACGACTCACGGGTTTAGTAATGATATTTATGGTAGGACTTAAATGGTATCTTTGAATTATTGTAACAGACTGCATTTACTTTTGAATGTTGTTAGTACTGTGGCCATTTTCTATTTGCCATTCTATGTTTCTTAATGATATTATGGAGTTCTGTGAATAGTTTAATTGTTTTCTGCTGTTGATTTATATAATTTTAGGTAAAAGGATAACATTCGACTAGATTAAATTTTCGATCTTAATGGAGTACCCTATTGAAGAGAAGAATAGATTTATCAGATTATATACACACTTAAAGCCTGTGAAAAATTTGTTAAACTCTAATAGTTGAACACGCTTTTACTTTTTTTAGTTAACTTTTAACTTTAACGTTGTACTCATAAAATAGCTATTTGCATAAATTTAATTTTTCAGCAGCCGCTCGTGGCACATTTGGTTACAATTTGTCGTTATATATAGAACGCTCCCCTATATTAATGTGGTGATAACAATTAATGCCCCCAGGTGTATAATTGTTTAAATCGTTTTACAGCCCTCGAGCCCGTATTCGTTGTTCCACTTTTGTTGATTAGCCAAAAGAGAGTTCAATTTAAATTTTTGTGTTACTTGGCAGTTGTAAGTGTATTACAAAATACAATTGGATGCGAAAAATCTAATGTGAAATGTCAGACTTGCGATATCACGCTTTGTGACACTAGGTAAAAACATAATACTGTTTTGAAATAAAAGTAGGCTAAGTAACTTCTTATCATATAATTGCTTTATATATTTTTCTAAATCTTTTTTCCGTCCGAATGACTGTATAACAACGTAAAATTAATCTAATCTAATCGTAATATTGGTACTCTGTGTTTATAACGTCATACACGAACGCAAGTGCATTAATTACGTTAGACCGCATATAATGTCAGCTCTGATTATTCAGCCGACTGTGAAGAAAAAATGTGGGCAAGAAATCAATTATACGGTTCATTTGTGTAATTAGTAATAATATCATTATGCTTTCTTAACATTTTATAGGAACCGGTCCGACGCGTGGTGGACCACACACGGGGTACTATAACCAAACACAGCAGGAATTTTTGTGCTATGATTTTTTTTTGGTGTATGGATATTATGGCTGAACTTAGATAATGTGTTGTTAGAAAACTAGAATAATAATAATATTAATTTTACACGTCTCGAATACGAAAATGTATTTCAATTTAATGTAGGTAAGAAACGTAGTTTTTTTGTATAAAGCCAAAATCTTGTATTGGTTACAAATTATAAGTGTGTCGTTACCGTACATTATCCTAGCCAATATTAAGTCTTTCTATCGTTTGACAGTCATGCTTCGGCATGAATGGGCGGCTTGTCCGGAGTGATACCACGGCCTCACAGAAAACCGATGTGAAACAGCGCTTGCGCTGTTTATCACCGAGTGCATGAGGATACCTGAGGCCCATACCCTAACCCCTTCCCCCACCCCCCTCCTCATCCCCCGATGGCCGGCAAAGCAGTTGTGACGCCTCTGGTATTGCAGATGTTCATTGGCGGCGGTAATCGCTTACCATCAAGTGATACGTCAGCTCGTTTGCCCCCTATTTTATAAAAAAAGCTATCTTATCATATCGCACCCATCAACACAGCCTTTATAATAATTCTCCACCGGGTATAGGCAGATACCAGAGATAAATAAAGAAAATAAAATAAATAAATAAATATATGTTCAGACATTTTAACACACAACGCCATCTAGTCCCAAACTAAGCAGAGCTTGTACTATGGGTACTAGACAACAGATATTAATACTTATATACTTTTTTTTGTATATACACACATATTATACATAGAAGACACCCAAACTCCGAAACAAATATTTGCAGATCATACAAACATTTGGTCCGACTCAGGAATCGAACCCGAGACCTCTTGCACAGCAGTCGCATTCGCTACCACTGCGCCACAGAGGCGGCCTTTAGGCCTCTGCATATAGGACAAAACCACCTTTCTAAGGTGAGCCAATAGATCCCTGCTTATTAAGATTATTTATATTTCTCACTGCACAAAGTTCTTCAGATTAATTTTTCACAAGTAAATCTCATTCATACACTAAGTGTAACTTTGATGACAAAAATGTCTTATTACATTGCAAATTGGGGTAAAAATAAAACCTGAATAAAATAAACGTTTAACTGATATTACCAAAGTTGCTTGTCATAAACGTGCGATTATTTTAACCTCGCTCTAAGGGTAAAAACTATAAAGAGAAACAAACGATTTTATGTAAAACAAGAATGGGTTTTGTGAACAAATATCACCTTATAACCCTTTTCAACAGATTAAGGACATGTTGTAAAGTCCACGGCAAGGAAAAGGGTTTGTCCTTATTTAAATTCTTTCACACAGTACAAAAGACAAGGCTATCCAATATAGTGACTGCAAGGGTATACTAAATTTTAGATTCTAAATCTATTCTTTTTTTCTCTGAGCTTCATTCCCAAACAGGGTTGGGATCAGCTATAGCTGATGTATGTAGAAAACTTATAAGTTTTCTACATACATACGGCTGAAATTAGTTTTTTTTTTACGTGGAGCGACTGCCACCTCCGCATCACCTCCATGCCTCCACATACCTAAGTACGAGGCGATATTTAAGTTCTATAGAAAGGCTGTTGTTGGGATTTTTAAGGCTTTAACTGCCCTGAACTATTGTCAAAGATGTAAATTTGATTTTAAGAATGACATAAATTGTAATTGTAAATAGATAGTTTTATATATTTTGTGTTATGTGAAATGTAGTTACGAATAGGAGTATTGTATTAATTATTATGAGATCAGGATACTACAGATATAGAATAATGAAATGACCGAACGTTTCTTAAAGAAAGAAAGAAATACTTGCTTAAATAAATCAGTTTGTTTAAACTGGCTGTAAATGTATAAATTCCTTGTATATGTATAAAGTAGTCAAATACATATACAGTAAAATGTATACTTCTAAAGTTTAGTTACAGCTTACATATGTTAATAATTAGATAAAATCTTTCACACCATGTCAATTTTCATTGGCATTTCCCTAGTGTAAAATTGTTTCTAATGGAATTTCCTTTGTGCAAAGTCTTTGTTTAAGATTCAGTATATTCTTAAGGTTTATTTGTAATAAGATTTATTTTGACAGTATATTGAAAAACATTAACATTAATTTGTAACAATTAGTTGCTTTTAGCGATTGTTTAATTTTTATTCTCAAGTTTCCCCTTCAATTGTACTTATTTATATTATGTGCTAAGTACATTTCAGAAAGTTTCTCCTAGTATTACTAAGTTCAGATACCCACTTATGTATATAACAAGCTTTTTGGGTATGTTATGTAAATACTACCTCATTTATGTATTTTAAGGAAACTCTACAGCTATTTATAAGTTATAGTGATATATAATCTGTAATGCAGTTAACCTGCATCTACAATAAATTGAAGCCAATTAAAGAGTTCTACGGCAAGTTGTGGCAGGATATCACAATAATTAAATATTTAAAATAATATAAAACTAAAAGGAAAAAAAATGATTAAAGGAATATTATGGACAAATTTGAGTACGCTCGTTTGCATATTATTGTCAAGAGGCAGAAATTAGGGTTTTTGAAATGATTTTTATTCTAGAAAAAAATGTCTATATCACTAAACCCATTACTACACGTTCTGACTATTCTGGAAATTATTTAATTTCTGCCATAATTTGTGGGGTGCGATGGCATCGAGAAACAGAAGGTATGCCTAGTACGCCTTTTAGAAGTATTTTACTAGTGAGAACAATCCAGAACTCCACGCTAAGTAAAAGAGAAAACACATGCCCATTATTATTCTTCTATCGACTTGAGGTAGTAAGTTGTACTGTTGACAGTCCTCGACATATGTACCGTGACGCCTGTGCGTTTTGTAGTTCATTTGTCTTATGAATCTTTTCTGTTTCCTTACTCTCAGGGTCCCCCGTATATCGAGGCCTATATCTTTCAGAACATTCAGGATTTATGAAACAAAAAAGTCAAATAATATAACAGAAGGACGTAGCAAAACAATACGTAATTGTTTGTATGAAATGTGAACGAAACATTAATATGTTTTATGTGAGTTTCAGATGCGGTTAATTAGTTTTGAAGTCGAATTTAATGTTGACCAGATTCTGATGAGTTATTAATAGGTTGAATAAGTTGTCTGTTGAAAAAGCAATTAGACACCGTCAGGGACGATGTCATGATGACCTTTCTCATAAGTTCGCTCCGTTCGCACGCTTCTGCAAAGAAAGTTCTCTTTGTGATTTTAGATTGAGGCGATATTCTGGAAATTGATTTTCTCTCTACGATGCCACGGGGCTATTGAGTGTGAAACTTTGAGAATGGTTGAGAATCTCACAGTTTATTAGATAGGGTTCAGATGTCTTAGACTGTATTTTTAATACTATATAAATATATGGTCTTCAGCTTCGAGGATAATTATTTCCTAAAGGAACGTTTATCGTGGAAAATGTTTATCGCTCTCTGAAGCTAAAATACCTACTGTTGGTTTTGTCGTATTACTTTGTACAAAACTTTTGTGCTTCTGTAGTTATCGTAGCTACACAGAGTATACAAATCACATGTGACTAATATAAGTTTGTGCGCACATTTACTCTACCTTTATCACTTTTTCAATAATTAATGATATGATAAAAATAGTGCTAAACTTGGCGGTGTCCTTTGATAGGATACAATTGCAGTTTTTTTGCATGAAATTCTCAAAAAATTGCAATTGCATTGTTGAAAAATTGCGGAAAAATAGCAAAACTAACTGTCCAGAATTTACTATGTACGGAATATTCAAGTTGACTTAAACTTAATAAATATAAGACTTTTTAGGAGATCTCTTAACATAATACAGCTAAGCTATACAATAAATAATATAATATAATAAATATTTTTCAATGCTAAAAATAAGAAGATACATAACCATAAGCCTCTTACCATCAATGGCGATATTCTGACACAAGTGAACAGTGGAAAATACCTAGGACTGATATTAGATAATCGACTCACCTGGGAGGCGCATATTAGAAAAGTTAGTGCAAAAATTTCCAGTCTTACAAGAGCATTGCGAGGAATAGTTAGATGTTTGCCTTTAAAAGTACGCCGTACAATTTACAATTCGCTTGTAACTAAAACGAATTTCGATAAACTACAAATTGCCCAAAATAAAATTGTGAAATGCCGACACAAAAAATATATCAGGATACAAAATTATTTAACATTACATAAATTTACCAATTTAAGATGTGTGTTTTTATTCGTAAAATTCTATCTGGTGACGTACACACACAGTTATCATTCACAACAAAATTGGAAACACATAATCGTACTATGAGAAGAGCCCATAACCTAGTTTTGCCAAAGCCCAGAACAAATTACGGAAAAAAAGATATTAAATACGAAGGAGCACAAATTCATAATTCATTACCTAAGAAAATTAAGGACTCAGAATCTTTAAGTTTATTTAAAAAATATTTAAAATATCACATCTTGAAACACATTAAAAAGTAAAAATGTTCTACTAAATAAATTAATGAAATCTAATTCGTGAGAATAGTCCCTAAGTGTGTCATTTTTGTCGCCTACCGACAGTATGTTTTATAATTGTAAACGAGCTCTGAACTGTATTCCTACTTTTTATAATTCCTGCCTCTGTGTCGTAGTGGTAGCGAATGCGACTGCTGTGCAAGAGGTCTCGGGTTCGATTCCTGAGTCGGACCAAATGTTTGTATGATCTGCAAATGTTTGTTTCGGAGTTTGGGTGTTTTCTATGTATAATATGTATGTATTTACAAAAAAAAAAGTATATAAGTATTAATATCAGTTATCTAGTACCCATAGTACAAGCTCTGCTTAGTTTGGGACTAGACGGCGTTGTGTGTTAAAATGTCTGAACATATTTATTATTATTATTTATTATTTANTAGTTTGGGACTAGACGGCGTTGTGTGTTAAAATGTCTGAACATATTTATTATTATTATTTATTATTTATTAATTATGTTTATTTCTTATGTGAAGTAATTTGTAATCTTTGAGAAATAAATAATTCTAACCTTATAAATATATTCCACCCTTTCAGACCTGACCACCGTGCTTGTTGTTTTGATGGCAGCGTACTGAACCCGATGGGTTCATGAGTTGACATATCGCCCGCGATGCGTGGGGCTAAATAGAGGTTTAATATTATCAACTACCAACGCTCTGACTACCAAAAAAATAGAGCGTGGGGCGATATAAGGTTAAATAAAGTGCTAAACTTACCTTACGAACTCAGCTGAAATTAATTACAGTTGAGGTTCAAAACACAATAAGAACTAGTTCTACTGTGCAGTCATTGGTCTCAAAGTATAACGGTTAACCTTTCTTAATCAGTCTCCTCTGCAACCCACGAGGTGTCAGCGAGGTTCACACATCAGTCTTTATCACAAAAGGTTTATTTCAAAATATATTCATCGCATATATATATCACGAAATCTCGCAAATAGATACGCGACCATTGGGGGTTTAATATTCAACAAAGATTTCAACCAATTAATTGGTTTTGTTAATGCTCTCAAGAAATCGAGTCATGCTTATAGTGCTGTTTCTTTATGTTTATTAGTTGGGTAGTTAAACACGAAAGCGTAACAAATTCATAGAATATTAAAAATATAAATTTAACCTAGTTGAAATTAATGTTATTCCACTAGTTTAGTAAGCCAACATACCGTCTGACGTAAAACCCACACATACGCTTAGACTTCGAGTGTGAAAAAAATTCTTGACCCCTACTCTTAAATATACGTACTATATTTAATAAAGTTACTAAATCGTTTGATGGTGCACACTTATGTCCCTGCAATCATTGAGCCTAATTAAGAAAAGTCCAAAGAGAGAAAGAGGAAAAAAGGTCCAAAGATAATCGTAGAGAAAAACAACACGACATTAACTTCTTCCGTGGGAGAGCCACGCTTCGGCATGAATGGGCCGGCTCGACCGGAGTGATATCACGGCCTCACAGAAAACCGGTGTGAAACAGCGCTTACGCTGTGTTTCATCGAGTCAGTGAGGATACCGGAGGCCCATACCCCAATCCGACGCCCCCTATCCCCCTCGCCATCCCCTTTTCTCCCAAGCCGCCGTAGTGTGGGTCACCATACTGCATTGTTAACACAGCGGAACCTGAATCTAGTTATGACAGTGATTTTCTATGCGAAGGCAATTAGGCGTTACGGCTTGGTTTAATGTAACGATGAAATAACAAATCCACTTAAGAAGGTTATAGCTGTTTGAAGGCAAGCTATGAGGTAATTAAGGTTTAAGTATTCCTGTAATACTACCACGGTTTAAAGTTATTAACCTATCATAAATTAGGTCTATTCATTTTAAGAAAATATTGTTCTCAAAGGATACAAAAGAGAGTTTCGTATTTCGTGAAAGTTTTGAATTACTTTGATGACGTTTAATATTTTTTAGAAAGGATCTTAGCCAAAAGAAGCTGGAAAAAAAATCCTTTGAGTTCTCATTAGATTTATTGGTCAACTTATTTGCCAATGAAAGGAATTTACGTTCCATTTTATCGGCAAACTACTACTTACAAGGTATTAGGGAAATGTGAAATAACATTTCACTTTCTTTAGGGTGCTCGCTTTTATGTGCTTTTTCTAATCTTGAACCGATTTCAAATACAAATAACGTTATTATAGTTATAGCTATAAAGTTCAAAGCGAGACATGAAAAAGTAATGCTTTTGGGCAGAGAAATTCATCATCATGGTAAACATCTTTTTCTTTCTTTTTTGATTAAAGACTACTTTTTGTTTTTCATCTTTCATCCTAGCATTTCACATTCATGAGTTTGTCCTGCGGTCCTCAGAAATTTTTAAGCAAGCGTGAAGCGTGTCTAATTTTTAGTATTTCTGAACTGTACGTATGCTATAACGTCCTTAATATGAATGTTGGAACCTCCGGTGAAATAAAAACTGTAACTACTCATAAACAACTTCAGATGTGGCAGCTAAACCCAATGCTATGCAGTAAACAAGCTAAACTACTTTGTTCCTACTGCTTTTTATTGTACTTAACAAGTACTGTTTACCGTTAAGCTGTTAAAAGCTAGTTATATATATATAATCTCCGATCTTGTTCATATTATTCATCTCCGTCGTGGAAAATCAATGAAATGGTAATACTTTTACCTACTTCTAAATCCGCAACCAGAATGAGATTCATGGTCATAAAGATACTGCAAAGGGCAGCCTATCTACAGTTACTTTTTTTGGTGTAAGCGAAAACCAAGTGAAATATTCAACATTCAACCCGTCTATACACCAACCTTGTTTACAGAGAGGTATTTTTGTAAAAAAAGAATAGGCGCAATTTCCTGCCTCACCGCAGGCACAGATTTAAGGTGATAAGTTTGTTCTCTATTACATTGAAACCTATACCGGTATCGAAAAATGTTCCTCTTTCATGGTTCCCTCGACGTGACTGAAATAAGTAAAGTGTTTGGGGTTCCAATCGGAATATGTTAGCGGTCTGAAACATTGCTTTGTTGCTTGACTTGAATTTGTCAATTCGAATTTCTTTTTTTTTTAGCATTTGGTTTTAAATAATGCTGACAAGTGCGTTTTGTTTATCTAGCAATTTGTATGTAGATCTTTTCGGTCGATCCGGGTTGCTTTTTGTTTCAAAATACCATCGACATTTGTGGTTAAATTAGGTGCTTAAATGAAATTATTATGTTAATTTGCATATAATGGATCCAATACGCAAGTTTGAAGGGCAAATTCTTATTTTTTTTCCGCATCATGTACGTGAGATATGTGGTGCTTACTTGTAATTGTTTACTACACTTGAATTATATTATTTATTATTCATATAAAAATATATATAAATGTTCGTAAACCAAATAAATAAATATAGTTTATAAAAATTTAAACAGGAATGATAAAAACTAGAATTTACTGAATTCAAATATTTATATATCTGTTGGTAGGGCAAATTGAAAATTTGTATTTTAAAATAATTTTGCTCGGTTTTATTCGGTTTTACAATAGGGAATATTTTATCTTCCTTTCCTTATAAAGATTATATGACAAAGACTGACGGTGACTAGTCTTAGAAATCATTGATAAAAGTCTAAATCCAGCAGTGGATGACCTCTGTGTGAAGTGATAATGATGTAATGATTTACAGGCAGGTCAAAAATATGCATCTAATCGTTACTATTACGATGAACAAGCTCTAATGTGCTCATTTTTATTATCATTTACAACATAAGTAGCTCAAATACAAAGTTGTTCTTGACAGTTTGACTGGAGGAGTATTTAGAAATGTATTTGAAATAAAGAATAAATAATACACTAATTTATATTTTTGGATTGTCAATTAGTTTCCTTTCAAATGATTTTCATACATATCTAAAAACGCTAGTATTTGCAATTCAGAGACCGGAATTTAGCAATAGAACTATGTGCAACTACGGAAGGAATGGGTTTACAGTCCGGACAAACTCCATGAATACATACATGCGGGACTGTATTTAATCTAAGGTTAGACATTTGTCTTCACTTACACAACTTATATAGCTTCATGGACTACTTGTATTATATCTGTTAGGCTGTCAGGCGTGAAATGCAAGTTATGTAACTGTAGCTCTTAACTACAGCTAATGTGAGATTATGTTAGGATAAATTTAGGAATTGTGCACACAAATAAGAACTGCCTCGACGAAGAAAATGTATTTGAATTAATTAATTTTAGGAGTGTACCCACTTATTTTCTTTTGGAATTAATGACGTGGATCTAGGGGCACACCCTCACCCTACAGAAGATTGCGTTTAACCTGCACTCTTAGAGTTTTGTTGTTTTTTCATAAGGACTATAGATCCCTAGAGAGGCATTGAATAGTATATGAACGTCACTATTACTAATCACTTTAATTTACTAAGGTAGTGTGTGTTTTTCTTATTTAACCCAATAAACTAAAGCTATGATGTTACAACACCTGAAAAAGCAATTTATGTTTTATGCTTGCTATATTTAGAACGTAACAAAGGTTAATGTAAAATGACTATATCCATCTTATTACCCGACTGCTAAAGAGGGAGGGTTATGCTTTTCGAGGGTATGTATGTATGTATATTTCTTTGGCCCACCCTAGAGCCTAAACGGCTTATCGTATTATTATGTGAGTGGTGTCAATAGATTCGTCTTAGTCGTGATAGTGACACTGGGTACATCAAAACTAAAGAAGTATTTAAAAACATATTTTCTTTTCTGTTGTTGTTCTTTCTATCTTTTCAGTTCTTCAATGAATTTAATAATCATCATCAACCCATAATGTCCCACTGCTGGGCTCGGGTCTCCTCTCAGGAGAGGGTTAAGGCCATACGTCCCCACGCTGGCCAAGTGCGGGTTGGGGATTGGCAAGACAACGTTGTGGCTATGTAATTTTACCGTTGGATGTTTTTAAGCCGCCCGAAGGCCTCCAACTAAGCTTCACGACTGTTATCCTATGATAACAACCGGGACCGACTGCTTAACGTGACCTCCGAATCACAGAGACGCTCATGGTAACATGCCACCAGCGGTCACCCATCCAGGTACTGACCGCGCCGTCACTGCTTGCCCTCGCTGATTGTTTCTAATCACCGAGTGCAACTGGGCTATGAGCGCCTCCATTATATTTAATAAAGATGACAGATATTAACGCAGACGAGTTATACGTATATTAAAAAAATCGTCACTTGTTTTCATAATTTATGCAACTACTACTGTCATTGTACAGACTCTTAGCTAATAATGATATAGAATAGCTTTCATGATAATTTAACATATGTTATGTTAGTAGTAAAATAGATATGATATTAGAATTAGAATATTCTAATATGTAAAATAAGTTTCATACATCGTTTTAAGCAAACTAACATTTGAGTTGCAATGTAAGACTACATATTTTATTATTGCAACTCTATTATCATATTACTTATGTATGTTTGTCATGAAGTTCCGAGGTTATTTAGCCTGCGATTTCTAGAATACTAATACGCAGCTGTAACAAACTGTACGTAACAGCTTTAGAGTGCGACGTTACTTTATACTTCGTGATGAGAGTTCGTGGATGTCCAGTGGTTTGATATATGATATGACGAGATGTCGCATGGTATAAATAACTGGTCCAGAGCGTTGACCTACCCACTGGGACGTCTTTCAAATACGTCCGTCTTTCTTCCAACGATATTGCTAAAAATGAATTCGAAATTATTCCTGTAGAGACTTAATGTATAATTTATGTTATGAGTTTCCTTATTTTATGTTTATTTGACACTTTCTGGAGTGTTTTTAATGTGAGTCCAGAAATGAATGTTGTAAAAAGATGCATTTTTATTTCCATGACGTGTCTTGTTTTAATCCGAAGCGCTAGATTTTATTTTATTATAATTGTAAATGTAAATATTTAAATACAGCTAACGGAAAATTTGTTAATGGCAATGAACGTCAGTGTTTGGGCTAAAGGTGGTAAATTAAGGTATTATTTATTTAAAAAAAAAATATATAAGGTATACTGTACCGTGTTTGTAAATAAATATTTTGCTATATTAAATTGTACCAGACGTATGTCAATACCGATGGCATGGAGTGTTAGTTATTGACTATTTTTCAAATTAACGGTAGGTGCAAGTTGTGTGTGTACGAGGGGAATATTTTTCATTATCGTGGAAAGCACCCTCGTCTTGTTCCCCGTAACGTACCATTCTTTATAGCTCCAATATTGTTTCGAGAGGTCTTGCCGCGACAAAATAAATGTTTGTATGGACCCCGCGTTCCGCGACCGCCGTCTTCTGCTGATCCTGCAATTTAAGCGTTATTGCTTTCGTTAAATATTTTACAAGAAGAAAAGCGAATCTTATTGCTGTTTTGTTATTAATGGCGTAAACGCGATATTAAAGTTCATTTTCTATTTAAATAAATAAATATTTCCGACATCTAACACACAACGCCATCTAGTCCTAAACTAAGCAGAGCTTGTATTATGGGTACTAGACAACTGATATAATACTATTTAACACGTTCTTGAATATTCGTTTTGTTAATTCCTTCGTTAATAAAACTTTACACTGACATGAATATTTGATTAAAAGTTATTCTGTTGAATCGAGGAATGTTTGAGATTGGCTTTAATTGGATTATTCGTTGAGAAGAAATTTGCTTCTTTGGGTTTTTTAGAGACTTTGAATATTATCGTAGTCAATAAAGGTATGGGTCAGACAATGTTAGTTTCTTGAAATGCGTAGTTTCACATTACTGTTCACGTCTAAACTTTGATAAATCGACATCTTTTAATTTAATTCTCTTTTTTGTCAGACTTCGGCAAAACCAAAAGAAGGAGTAATAGTTTTGTTAGTCATATGTTTGTATATTCCACCGTAGCGCCTAAACTACTGAACCGATTCCAAAGACTAAGTTGTCAATAGACGGTATCATAATAATCGCGGGTGACATAGGCCATATAAATTTTACCAAAAGTTTTTTGGCTTTAAACACAATTCTTGAATTATCGCATAGTTACCACTAAGATGCATTTATTTTTGTAGCTTGACATATTATGCCTCGTTGGTCTAGCGGTTGAAGTATGCGACTGCCAATCAAGAGGTCTAAGGTTCAAATCCCGGGTCGGGCCAAAAAAGTTATTGAGTTTTTTTGATTATATAAATACTTAATAACAGCTCGGAGTTTGAAAATTGGGGTCTGAACCCCCGTGCGTCGGAGAGCACGTAAAGCTGTCGGTCCTGCGCCTTATCTCTCCCCATCGTGTCGGTTAACCGTCCCATCGGATTATGAGAGAGAGGGAACAGAGAGTGCACCTGTGTTTGCGCACACACTTCTTGTGCACTATAATATCTCCTGCGTATTTGGCTAGTCTCCGTTGGGACTGGTCGCCGTGGCCGTAATCGGCTAGGAGAACATCATATTTAACATAGTATTTATTCTATGCATTTACCTTTCGCGATTATGTATCTTTCAGTTGAATTAAGTTACCACGTCAAAATCATAACTTTGAATTTTATTTTATTTGTTTAAATATATTTAATTAATGAAACCTTTTTGTAATATGATGCTCGCCTAATTAATTATTCCTTAACGACGCACGGTGAAGCCAAAAATTTTTCTTATATTTACGTCGGTCCGCATTTTCATCAAATTTTAATTAAATAATACCAAAAATTTAGTATTCATATTTCCTTTCGGTACATTCACCATCTTCATCAGGAAATGTCAAATTCAGAAGAAAATATTTGAATTACGCAATATCTATCATTCAATGATTTTCTTCGTTAATATTCAGAAATATCTATTTTTCATTTTGAAATATGTTTTTAGAGATTCAATATAAAAAAAACATTAATCCGTTTTATATCCTGAACTGCAATTACCATTTCATTAAGACAATATTTTTAATTCAAGTACAAAATAATATATATCAGCTCTGGGCGTCAAGATAATACTAAAAGCCGACCAGGGTCGCGTCTCCCACAAGTACGTATACACTCAAAGTACACTGTAATTTATCAATTATACGACCGTATAATTTTTATTTTCGCTTTTCATATTTCATGCAACATCCATATTTAACGAGTTCTTTATCGCGATTCCCGGGAGCCACGCAAAGTCCCTACATACACACACAAGTAAATTTTTGACGTTAACGTGCAATTTTTCCGGGGAGCTTAGGTGAAAGAGAAATTTCGGACCCTCGGATTAGTCCCTCAATTACGACCCCACCGACACAACTCAGAAACCCCATGATATAAATCAACTCGAATTAAAACATGCAAAAAGTACTGTGTACATATAAATTGTGTAATGAGATCTTTACTAGGTAGAAAATTTGTTTGATAATTACTAACAAAAAATTGATGAATTTCAACTAATTCATTAATTATTAAGGATAAAAAAGTCATACGACTGATGCTATTAATGTTCAGTGATAAACAAAAATGTATCTCTCCCTGGAAACATTGCAATTCCTTAATGATTGCGGTATATTTTCAAGAAATGATTAATGAGCGTAACATTATTTATACTGAAGATGTTCTGACCAAATATTACAACTGCACAAAGTTAGAGAAACATGAAGAAAATCCTTAAATTATCCCGTGAAATAATTCTATAAAAAGAAGGTATATCCATAACTGATAAATGTATGAACTCGAGATTAAATTTTCGCAATGTCGACTGCTGCCTTAACTTCTAAGTTACTATCAGGATCTTGTGGACTGAAACGAAAGAACTTTTTCAATAGCACCTACATGGAAATATTCAATTATTAAGTTTATCGCAAATATATACACGGTGTCGGTTTCATGCAAATTTATATTGAAAAAGATTATAGAACTAAGACACCACTTATAACTCACTATGTTGTACTTTTTACGGCAAAGGATTTTTACTATTCTTTTAATCCTATTTCCTGTAAGCCCCCGGGACATCGCTAGCTTTTATTCTTGAGGATTGTCTATAATGTACCCAAATAGTTTTTTCCAAAAAATCTTAAGAGAATAGTTTAAACAATCCAAAGTAATGCGAACTTAGGATTGTTTACTCGCCCGTATTGGTTTTTAGAGCACCTAGGAGAAGTATACTAATGAACTTGGTCGAAATTAAAAAGAAAATAAAATATATTTATTTTCTTTCTATTTATTTTATCTTCTATTTATTATATCTTATTCTATAAAAAAAGTATATATAACAAAAACAGATTTATTTTTGCTTCCAAATTGATGATCTTTGGTATTGGAAGACAATATTACATTAAATCAACTATAGTTTATTGTAAACAAACTAATGTGACATTTTAATCAAGACGCAGGTCAGTGCAACAGCTTGTCAACACTCGGCTTTTAACCAATGTCTAATGTTGTCTCGAGTGCATAATTGTCTAGATAATGTCGACATACGCACCGGACGAACATATGATTTAAACAGCCACTTTGTAATATAAACATACAAGCTCCGAAGATAATTTTAAAATGTGAATACATAAATAAACAACGTTCAAAACGTTAACAGAGTTATAATGGGACTTAGGATATCTTTACATATAGCGTGTAGTTTGTAAAATTTATACCCAATAAGTGACTGCCTCGGTGGCGCAGCGGTAGCGTCTGCGACTGCTGTTCTTGAGGTCTCGGGTTCGATTCCCGGGTCGGGTCAAATGTTTGTATGATCTACAAATGTTTTTTTCGGAGTTTGGGCGTTTTCTATGTATGATATGTATATATTTACAAAAAAAGCATATATGTATTTATATCAGTTGTTTAGTACCCATAATACAAGCTCTGCTTAGTTTGGGACTAGATGGCGTTGTGTGTTAGACGTCGACGACGACGATATTTAATTATTTAATTGTTTTTTCTTGCTAATATTCTAAAGCTGACTAGGTTAGTTTCACCAAGTTTCCTTGTTTTCTTGATTAATACTTTTGTTATCACAGTATCGTTTCATTTTATTATGTTTTAGCTTCTAAAATGACTTCTCTTGATAGAAAGCATGAGCAGAATCCAAGAGTGGTGGTCACCATCCTTTATGCGAATAAGGAAAATTAATTGTTTGGACATTGAAAATTGAAATGCAAATATTTTGTTACGAAGTGTTTGCTTAATGGCAACGTATTCCAAAGAATATATTTCCTTGTAACATTTGAATTTTTCATGTAATGAACACACGTAAATAATAATGGTCTCACTTTGAATGCCACAATTTCCTGAAGCGAACCATTGCGTGATTTTTGGTGCACCGTTACAAAAATTAAATTTTAAAAGGCACGCGACCTCTTGTTTTTGTTATGTGAAACTGGCTGAATGAATGGTATATTTAAAACCCTTTTTTATATGAGTCAAATAGGTAGCCCATTGCCCTTTAAAATCGGGTATTCACAATTTAAAATTTACATAAGAACATATAAAAGCATCTCGATGAAAACGAAGTGCGAATTTCTCTTTTTGAACAGATAACTGGATATGGGTTATATTACAGAATTATTTTTTAAATTTTAGGATATTAAGAGAAGCATTTAAAGCTTATCCACTTCCTATCTAATATCATCATAAAAATGCGAAAATTTTGTGAGGATTTATGGATGTTTATTCCTCTTCCACGCATGAACTACTGAATGGATCTGTATGAAACTACAGTAATTTACACATACATCAGAATAATTGTTAAACTACTATTTACCGGGTAATCCAATATACACGTGGGCGGTGCCTAGAGCAAAAGCTAGTGGGTTCATATCTGTTATTTTACAAGTGAAAACCTAAGACAAAATACTGTAGAGATTACTTAAACGATTTTCTCATTTACTTTATTATTTTCCTACTAACTCAGCAACTGATAATGTGCTTAACTTTTGAAACGAGAGAAGACTCTTCACCACAAATCTTGTCGGCCACTGAGAGAAATTCATACCTAGATGAACTGGGTGTGAAGATGTTTTTAAATTAATTTTCTACGCACTCAATTGTATTTCACACTGACGAAATAGTAAATAAGTAATCTTATATATAAAATGAAAAGATCTACTGAATTGAAGCAAGCTATCTAGATCATGTGAAAACAAAATATTTAATGAAATAGTACTGTATGTATACTGAAGTAAAGCTTAAAACTGATGGCAAAAGATTTAAATCTTGTGTTATCAGTTTTAAGGTTTACTTCAAGTAATTCTTAGATAGAGCTTTGATGTTTGTATACGTTTCTTAAAATATGTTGAAGGCTTTTCTTCATCTTCTCCGAAATTTGCATTGTACGGTTTAGTTTGAATAACAGTAAATCCTAGCTCCTTCACGTCCCGGGGCTTGTTAAATTAAAATAGTTTGAGCTTTTGAAACGGCTGTAAAATTTAGGAATCACCAGTTACGTACACCATCTCGGGTATTAAATGGAGGAAGCAGGAGAATCAGGTGCATGCTCGCAAGGAAATCACTGGAACAACTGGAGCACTTTGTCGACTCGCGCTGCCACCCCTGTCTGTTTTTGCTGGTGACTGGTAGCTTTACCTGTCGCCCCCAGGCTTGCGCTTATGGTGGTTGCGTATCAGACAAATGTGCTTTCTGAAACATCCTTTCCTAGTCACCAGCGTCAGCTGGTATGAGAGACTCCCATCGTGTCTCTCGAGCCAATCCTTCATAACGGATCTTTCCAAACAAGATACGTACCTACAAACTTTTGACATGTTTACGTTTCTATGACTGTCTCGGTGGCGCAGTGGTAGCGTATGCGACTGCCGAGCTCGAGGTCTCGGGTTCGATTCCCGTGCCGGGCCAGATGTTTGTATAATCTGCAAAAAATAGTTTCGGAGTTTAGCATTTTTCTTTATAATATGTATGATTTTACAAAGAAAAAGTATATTTGTTTTTGTATCAGTTGTCTAGTACCCATAAAACTAGTGCTGCTAAGTTAGGAATTAGATGGCGTTGTGTGTTGAATGTCCAAAATATTTATTTATTATTATTTTCATGCAATCGGGTAAAAACAGGACTGTCGTGGAGTATTAAACAATAAATACAGTCCCGTACAGAATGCCATAAAAATATTTATGAACCGATAAAACTTAGATGAATAAACTTTATATATCTTCTACTTTGGCTTGAATAGCCTGGCTACCTGGTAGAAATGTCTTGGTTAACTCAATTGAAACTTCGTAGTACAAACTAAATTGAGAATACTTATAGTCTTATAACTAAAGTAGTTTTGTATATGTGTAGGTATTGATGTGTTTTTCAGGTATTCTAACTTCTTTACATACCATAAAATGAAGCCGCTTTCGCTGTATGTTCGCTTAAAACTTTTTAATTAGGTACTCAACAGATTTCAAAACAGTTTTCAGCAAAAGATAGACTGATTCAAGAAGAAGTGTTTATATCTAATACATACATATTATAATAGAGGTAATGAAATTTTCAGCTTAGTCGCACTTTCTTTCACTTTCCGTGGGAAAGCCACACTTCGGCATGCATGGGCCGACTCGACCGGAGTGATACCACGGCCTCACAGAAAACCGGTGTGAAACAGCGCCTGCGCTGTGTTTCACCGAGTGAGTGAGGATACCGGAGGCCCATAATCCAACCCTTCCCCTCCTCTCTCTCCCCATCCCCTAAGGCCGGCAACGCACTTGTGATGCCTCTGGTGTTACGGGTTTCCATTGGCGGGGGTAATCGTTTACCATCAGGCCATACGTCTGCTCGTTTGCCCCTTAATCCATAAAAAAAAGAAACTTGTTTGACTACTAAACATTTGTCCATGGTAATTATTAAATTCGAAAGTAACTCCGTCTGAAAATTTGGCAGAAGATACTTAGATTCTTAAAAAAAAACGTAGACAACGCTTTACCGCGATAACCACGGAGCAAACGAAGCCGATTGCAAAACCTAGTAGGTTATAAATTTTATTCGATTGCGATTCCTTCTATTTTATAAATATTGCCGTTATAAACTTCCATTTTATTTCATATTATCATCATCATTCAAAACCAAAGATGCTAACGATCGTAAGGTCTAAAGTGTATGTTTAACTTTGAATACCATTACTTTTACTGGTTTGTCGATTTTGATCTTCGAGCATAAGTTTCCGAAAATGAAAGTAAATATACATAAAGTGTATACTTAACTTTGAATTACTAAAGTATTTTTGCTGTCTTGTCGATTTTGATCTTCGGAAATACGGTTCTGAAAATGACAGTAGCATATTCATATTTATTTATTTGAGTGTAAAATTTGGAGCTTATTTTAATGTCAAATAAGTTTCAAATCAATTAAAAAAAAAACATATTAAGACCACATATTATCATAGCACTGAGCCTTTTTAAACGATTCATCGAAATATGTGATGACATATATTCCGCTAGAAGTTCTTAACAACCTAAAAAATTAACTAGGTTACATACCTGGCTGATTCTTTACATATTTGTAAAAATTAAAATATTAGTTAGTCACAATATAATCAATTGGCACAAAACTTTGAGTTGAACCTTGAAAATGTCTACGAGTGTTTTGATACTGTACGTACATCTTTACCAACAGCAGTAATCACAAAAGTATATTGGTACACGACACACCCGTGGACTTGGAATAAAAAAAACATTCTAAACAGAAACAGAAATTTGAATTCTAACTTTTAAAACGGTGATTCAGTTTAGGAGCTGCAATGGAATTAAGTATCGTCGTAGTCTCTACTCAAGGGACGATTCTGACCTACATCCTGACCCGACTATTGCTGAACACACACCTTTTAGTCATTACGTTCAAAATGGGAATATGGCTCGAAATGTACCCTACAACATCTATTGGCTCATAAAAGTTAATGAATTGAAAGGGTTCCAGGGCATTTCTGTTATGCGATATTAGTGCTTCGGTTGCCAAATATGTTGCAAATTTTCGTTACGGATTTCGGTTCGTTATACTATCTATTAGATAAGAGTTGTTTTGACATTTCAGAGGAATAAGTCAGGACGATATTGGCTCGAGATTTGATACTGTCACACTCAAGATCAAATTAAAGCATTACTTTATATGAAGAAATATTGTATTTCTCTATATAGAAGCAAATGAAATGTTACAGAATAATAGGTATTAAGATATTGCCATATTTATACATCAATATCGATTCTACCTAATATAGCATTGGATTTCGTAACGGCTGTTGTACATCTACTGAGAATAAAATTTACCAAACGTAATTGATTCTAAGTTCGGTCACAAAAAGAAAGAGAATCAATCTGAAACTCTCATTATTTTGCTATACACCTTGCATCTTTTAAAGATCGTTAAATAAGTTGTCTTGAAGTACACTAAGGTTTTGAAATAGACTAACAATTATCTCTGTTATTGATGTTGTTTCTATTAATCATATTACAAAACAAAATTTTGACTAAAATCTTCTAATTTGGTCAAGAGGTATTTTTTTAATACATCTAACTAAAATTAAATGTTTTTTTTTGTAAATTACTATCGATTGATGTGTTGCAAAACTCACAGATGGCACTGTACAAATAGGCTTATTTTTTGGTATTTCCATTAAAAATCATAAACTGTAATACTGTATACTCTGTCGACATCTTCAATACAACTTAAATGGGTTTTTAATTTGCAAAACAACTACCAACGCATACAAATTATATCGATGTTTTATTTCTCGATTGCTTCTTAATAATATATGTATTTTTCTTACAAACGAAACCTTCATAATAAATCACAAAATTAGAAGAACATAAAATTAGAAGAACACACAATTGACGTAAATATTTTTAACATTTCAAACGGACAGTGGCCTGACCGTATATCTAAAATAAAAATAATTACATTTTAATTGTTATGGTTTGCGTTTGTAGTAGTTTATCTAACCGCAATCTAGGCCGTCTAAAATTAGTCAGTTTCAATCATAATGTCAATGTCCTCTTTCATGCTATTGTTAGAAAATTTAATAGTACCCTTATAAAACAGTCTTCGATCATAAAATTAGTCAAACATCAAGCAAATGTACATCAGTACAGAAAGACGTTAACAACACATGTTTGAGTTAAGATTAAATTAAAATTAGTTTTTAAAAATCATATGTCGCTCCTCAAATTGTTTTATTAGTTGCTTTCTTTTGATAAAGCTTTTTTCTTCAAATATCTATCTATTTTAACGTGTTTTTTTTGGTTCGTTTGTTGATACTATTGCTTCTTTCTCTTTCTTATTTGGTTTTAAACTTTTACCTAATTTAGAGATGTAAAAGTGTGGAGAAGAAAATAATAAATTCTATTATTTTACAACACCCATTGCTATTATATTACCTAAACAACTTACAATCTACGTGATGCTGAGTTCACTCAGACTATTCTCTATTCGAAGAGTCACGTGTGCGCCACTGAACAGATACGACAATCTATTTGGTGTACGCTTACATAGCTTACATACTAGATAACAAGCTCACAAGTTCCTTTTAGTCTAACATAATCGTAAAATATACGACTGTCGTTTCCCAGGCTACCGAATTTGTACTATACATCTAACTAAATTTAAGGTATTGCGTAATACGACGAAAAGAAACGGATAAAGAATAAGTAGAAATCATGCACGAAGTAAACGCCAGCTGTAATGTTAGGCGGTCAATTGATGCATTTCATGAAAAAAAAATAGTTTTTAACTTTTGACAAAGAGAATTCAAAAAATTAGAAGCTTAAAAAGAATTGCTACTCTAATGAAATTCACTACTAAACGGACTTGCTGTATTGTATTCCCGATTTCCCTCGGTGATCGTTGTAACACCCGCCAGAGGACGCTGTTGCGACTGTTTACATACAAAAGGATATTCGTCTATTGTAGTTTTTCTAAAATGATGTTTTTTTTCTACAAAGTTAGTTAATAGCACACTTCTTTCGTATATGTTATGTATGTGGAGTAGAATTCTGAATCCAATTAAAATGCAAATTGTAATGTTTGTTATGAGAATAAACATTTACGGGTTCTCGTTAAAATTTGGGTCAGATTCAGTAAACATATATAATAATTGATTTGACGCTCATAAAATACAATTATTTTTAATATACGGCAACTTTTATTACAGGCGAAATGATGAAAGAAATAAACTTGTACACAAGAAGAAAACACGAAACGATATTTGGCAGGAGAAATTGTAGTCATTTCAAGTTAGAGTTGAGTTTTGATGTATCACAAAATAATATCAAACTGGCCAACGTCCCTCCTAGCTAAGTTGCCATTCTACAAAAGTAAACGTTATTAGAAAGCTAACAAATATAGACGTTAACTCAACGCAAAGTCACGGGATCAAAACAAAATATTAGCCAATAAAACAAAAGAATAGAGGGGTCAGCGATTACAGAAAGACTTTCATCGTGAAATCCTAGCATGTTGTCTACGGGTGCAGATATGGGTACGTATTAATAGTCACAAATCCGCTGACAGTAACTAATTAATGACATAATCATCTTGAAACTATAACTTTCTTAGCGATGACACATTTATTAATTTATTCCGTAGACCGATTGTAAGCGATATCCGGGGCATTAAGAGATTGCGAATGGATGGTTTTATTAATTATGCAACGCTTAGTTCAGCTCGTCTGTGACCCAATTTAAGTCCGCCTCCTGCTAACAGCTGGGACCGTGTCGCACTCCTCTTGTCTGTATAATACAGATGCACTATGTGTACAATACGTTGGTAATGAACTTATCTTCATCATAAGCTTCCTCTAGGGTTATGAGAGCCTAGTACTTACTCAAAGTCATTAATATTTTATGGCGTCTGAGCCGCTTGCCCGTGGCATTCTGCTTCATTCAGAATAGGATTGAAAGACAAGATCTAAATAGCTCCATATATGGGTTTAACTATTTCCGCATAACTATTTTGATAACAGTATTGATAATATCCGTTCAAGCACTAATGAAAAGACAAGGATTGTTCGTGTTGATTCTTTTAACTATTTTAAACCGATTTAAAAAAGGGAGGAAGTTCTCAATTCGACTGTATTTCTACTCATCAAACACAGTTATGGAAAAAAAATAATCTACTATAGCATACCTAGTTAGTTTCGATAATCTTAATACAAAGTGAATATCAAAAAGAAATTATGTCATTAATTTTCATGGATCCCTGATAATTATCTTGGTAGCTTAAATGAACTATAATTCAAATTTGAATTTTTCATTGAAATATGATCATTAAGAACACCAGGCTTTTCAAGAATGATCTTAATGTTGTACAACTAACGGAGTTGTCAAATTACACTAGTCCCGGAAACGCACATACATGTTAATATTTTCAATTCGAAAGTAACTCGGCCTATCTGTTACGCTTTCAATAGCTATTGGGTATGACGATTCTTTGATTTTTGAGGAAAGACAAAGGTAAAGAATGGGAATATTCAGAGGCTTTTTTATATTTTATTCAGAAGTCTCTGAAAAATCTGTGTGGATTATGTTTGAAAAATTATTGGAAACATTAAAACTTAAGTACTGACAAACGTGTAAACAAAATATTTGAAATGGGGTCTAAGCTGCGCAAGGAAAATGCTAAGTTACTCAACGCATCGAGTCTTTAGGATTAAATAAATACCGTTTCTGTTCGTGCTCATCAATGCGGGCACAGATTACGACACTTAGTTAATCAATCACTTATATAAGTACTTAGCTAACAAAATTTAATCCTGAACCAATAAGTACATAATTTACAACATGAATCATAAATATCTTTACTTGGCAATCCCAGATTTATTCTATAAATTAGACGTAATCTTTAGAGCTCATAATATTCGTTGAATTGTAGAAATTAATCTCCTTGACATAAACCGCTTCAAATACTGATTTTTCGTAAATGCAGTAAGTAAAACTGTGTCTTGTATTAATGTAGTTATAAAGTTTAGTTAAATAGAAAACCTGCACTTCGCTAGCGTGGGCACGTATGGCCTTAACCCTCTCCTAAGAGGAGACCCGAGCCTAGCAGTGGGACATTATGGGTTGTTGATGATTGATGATGATGACGAAAACAGAGAATTGAATTGTCTATATTTTTTTTGTCTTCATAATTAAATCCTTAAAGCTAGATGATAAAGAATCTAAAAGGAAGACTAATAGTTTTAGCAGTCCTTGTATGTATGTTTATTATAATTTTAATGAATGAGGTATTCATAGATTAGTAACAATGGCCCGGGTGACAGAGGTTATATAAATGTTATCAAAAGTTTTTACGTAGTCGGGTAATAGTGCATAATTTAAAGTATTTTAAGAGTTTATTTATGGGAGTATTTATCTGGTTTAGTGGATAGTTTATTACGGTACCCAGTCTGGTTTGTGTACTTTGTTAGAAAGTCTGTATATTTCAAGTGAAGTAGGATTGTTTCAATCATTAACAATTTTACTTAAGTATTTACAATTTTTTTTTTTATTTTTTGTAAATTGTCATACCGTTTGCCAGTTTTGTAAATATATTTGGTATAAGCCTCATATGAAAACATAAATAATAATAACAATAAATAATAAATATTCCGGACATCTAACGCACAACGCCATCCAGACCCAAACTAAGCAGATTGTGTTATGTGTACTAAACAACTGATATAAATACATATATACTTTTTTTGTAAATACATACATATCATAAATAGAAAACACAAAAACTCCGGAACAAATATTTGCAGATCATACAAACATTTGATCCGACCCGGGAATCGAACCAAAAGTATAAAAGTATTTCGATTTCCGTACTGTCACGAGAAAAATATTTCGTACGTAAGAGAAACGATTCTATCACGAATCTTTCTCTCACGTACGACGACATAAACTGTCTTCCAAATATCGATAGACACTATACTTTGGCACTGTCTTCTGCCTGTTGGCAAAATTTGAAACTGCATATAATAATGGATTACACTAAAACCAATGACAATATATTATTCTAGATAAATCAGTAACTCAACTTAATTTTAATGACATTTTTTACGTTTTAATTTTTTTGTGAATCTAAGATCTATTTTGAGTGTTTACGTTTATCAGTGTCAGCCTTTATCAAGAAGAATAGTAGTACATACAAAACAAATACCCACACTAAAATCTATAAGAAACAATTAAGGTTAAAATTATATAGGATAGATATCAATAGTCAAAATTAACTTTCTTATTGATGTTTGCATTTTGCGTTAAACAAAACACAGCGAACTTTGAAGATATCTTGTTCTACAAAAAATAATAATAGAACGCCTCGTTAACTGCAGAATTTCTCATTACCAGTTTCGGAATATCTTGACGCGGCTTCCGACTTCGGTTTTGACGGTCTTCTATTTAACTTACCCTACAAAGTCCCGGTAAGTTATCCGGTTACCGAGTTAGTCCTCGGTTTTGCTTAGTTCCGGACATCGCCAATCGCTACAAGGTTGCAAATTTACGATTTAACAACATTTTGGTCTCCAATGTATTCACAGAATTCATTGTCAACAGCTGTTATCGTCAAAGAACGCTTGTTGCATAATAACTATGTATATGGGATACTGCAGTTAAAATTTACGTGCAATCCTCTTGCAAATTTCATGGCTTTTGGCCAGGCTTGGCCTGGTTTGATGTCTAAATTCTGGAAAGTTGATTTGACCAAAATGATGCACATCACAATTAAGGTAGACTTAAGTAAAATATGTCCTGTCTAGGCATGTTAGGTTGTTTTGCAAAACAGTATTATACAAATATTAAGGGGTTCTACACAATTTTACAGGAATAAAGAGAAAATAAATAAAGTGAAATTGTTTATTATTTGTTTAATGTAAATGAACAAAAGAAATGTTGTACTCCTTTAAGAACTTTATCTTGATCTCTTTTTAAATACAGAAATGGAGGGTTTGTTGAAAATAAATCAATATTAATGAAAAATGTATTTTTTAATGCGTGGAAAGCTTCTTGACACATTTGGCTAAGTAAAGTGCTATTTGAGACCTAATTTCCATAAACGAGTCATGTGTAATATATACATACGTGGTGTTAGTGGATATTGTGTAGAGTATATACAGTTTTTGCACTGGTACAACATTGTCTACGGAATATATACTAGTTGTTGTGAATCGTCTTTTTA
This sequence comes from Hyphantria cunea, assembly GCA_003709505.1. NCBI lineage: Eukaryota > Metazoa > Arthropoda > Insecta > Lepidoptera > Erebidae > Hyphantria > Hyphantria cunea. The sequence continues at coordinate 934,734 of PKRV01000116.1, forward strand.
ACAGACTGTTAAAGAAGGAGGGTTATGTTTTTCGAGTGTATATATGTATATTTCTTTGGCACGCCCTAAAGTCTAAACGGCTTATAGTATTTTTATGTGAGTGGTGTCATTAGATTCGCCTTAATCGTGAGAGTGACAGTCCCACTGTCACTCTCACGACCAAGGCGAATCTACATCAAAATAAAAAAAAACAAAATAAATAAAAAATGCAGTTGGGTTTTATTTTTTAATAATTCATTACTTGTGTTAAACGTATGTATTTATGTAATCACGCTCGATGTTCTATTTCCAATTAATTAATTAAATATTTTTGAAATTTATAATATAAGTATTATACTGGTAACTAGGTTAATTCGTATAGATAAAAATAGATGTGTAACAAAAAATCGATTTAAATTTAACATTATTGCTAGAAATTCCTAATAATATTTGTTGTGTATAGGATGTTATTCAATAAAAGTTCTAGTTCAAGAAAGTTATACATTGAAACATTAGATTTAGCACGATCATCAGTTTGAAAAGTTTCAAATAAACGAACATTCGACGGGATAGTCATTCCGATCGCCCAATAAGCTGTGCAAGCTGTTCGCAAGTTTCATGTTCTCTCCGCTGGGACTTTGTTAATAAACCACTGCGAAGAGAAGTTTCGAAACTGGCTGGTGAAGTCTCGGGTACAGTTCGTATTAGAATACAGAGATTACCGAAACGCAAATTGGCTACGTTAATATTTTTTTTCTGCTCAAAGAACGGTTTTCCAACATTTAAATCGAACTTGAGCAATTTTGCCTGACACTTTGGAAGAAACTTCCTTAGTAAAATTATTTGATGTGAAAATTTCTTACAGATAAATAAACATAGCATTCAACTCAGTTTGCAGGCAGGTCTTTTATTGTGCAAGCGGTAAGACTTTGGAACTACTTGCCTGAGACAATTCGAAAAGCAAAAACTTTGCCTACTTTTAATAAGCTAGTGAAGGACCATTATTTGTTATTGTGATTTTTTTTAATATTTTGTCTCTATCTACGATCTATTTCTTTCTATCCTCTTTTTTGTAGAATATATTTAGTCTGTATATATATAT